>VZTG01007065.1:719471-784906 GCA_013397845.1 Melanocharis versteri
GCCTCTCACATCATTGTAGTTGAGCCAGTTATGCCCCATCGGAAGGGATGAATAACATGAATGTCCTGATACCGTCCCCACAGGGGTTTTATAACTGAGCCAGTTGTGTAAGTGAGGACACTGGCATGATAAAAAGTATTATCCCACCTCACAGGATCTGCTTCTTATCAGTCTCCTCTCTTATCTGGCTCAAAACCCAGCTCGTCCCTAAACAAAGGTTTGTGCACACCTGCTCTGCTCCTGGGCTTGGACATCCTCAGCAAAGCACCTGTTGCTTTTGCAAATGGACAATTGTTTTAGTCATTAACCATTAACATTTCAGTCTCTCGCACCAAGTTCACTCAGATTAGTGATCATAATGATTTAAATATTTAGTTGCTAGGACTATGTACTAGAGTCATATCTATGGAATAAACTAAACCAGGTCTTGGAATGAGAGGTAAACTGTGTACCCATAACCATCTGGCCTTAAGATTTACAACCAGAAGAAGATTATTACAGTAAATTAGTAAACTGATTTACTACATTAGTTTACCTGTTTCTGAAATACAACCTGCTTGTAGGTGTGGCTCCTTATTTTTTCTCCTCTCACATCCTGTGCTTTGGATAGCTTTTTTCTGCATAGAAAAAGTACCCTTTTTTATTCTTGCTATTGTAAGGGCAGTATTAAAGTCTCAACCGTGTTGTAAGGTGTGAGTGATGTTGGAGAGAGCCAAATGACGCAGAGCTTAGGCACTATTACAAAATCACAGTGAATTGTTTATGGATGTGATTTATTTTTAAGGGGTGAACAATGGCAGAGTAACCAGGAAAGGGCTAAAGCAGCACCCCAAGATCATCCAAAACAATCCAGGCCACCTGCTCTCCACGGCAGAAAGTCGGAGTGTTTCTGAATTTGTTAGTTATCTCCTGTGTCAGCCTGAAAGGTCTCAGGCCACTTACTTGCAGTGGCCTGTGTTTTCTAAAAAGGACCTGATGTGGGGTGATGGGTGTAGATTTCTGTGTTCATCCCCTCAGCTTTGATCCACAGCCTCCAAAAGGGTTTCCCGTAAGCAACTCCCCAATGTCAGTTGTGTATGTGTTCAACAGAAGAGCAGACATCTATTTCCAGAGGTCTTTTGAGACACCTCTCTCTCTGACTCTGTGAGGCAATTAAATTATTATCTCAAGTGGTAAGGACAGTAAAATACTGGTGAAGCAGTGCCATAATTAAAGAACTCAGAAAAAGGGACTTACTGATGATGACGTGGGTATAATAACATAGGATCAAAACCAGTGTATAATAATGATAGGAACCCTGCAAGTCAGATCAGTTGCTTTCCATGTTTCTTTGTTAACCATATTTAAAGACTACATTACATAAAAAATTGAAAAGTGCTTTCATCCATAGTGCTTGCTACAGATTAAAGCAAACACAAATCAATGTGTGTGGCTTTCTTGTTTCAAGAAAACATTCAGCATTTTTCTAAAGGATTTTTAAACTTTTTTTCCTTGCAATATACAGTTTTGCCTTCTCTTACCCAAGTTTAAATTTTCCCTTTCTCTCTGTTCCCTTAGTTCCAGCACCAAATAGATCATCTCTTGAGCTTCTGTACATTTGGTCTTCCAAGCATAACTAACAATCTGCTCTTTCTGAAGTGTTGCAATAATTCTAAAATTAGATCTCTGAACATGAAAGCACTTCTCTAACAAACCTCTAAGCAGACTACAGAAAAGGTGATGAAAGTGAATTTTACCTGAGATGAGATCATTTAAAGTCTCATTAGATGGCCCTTGCAAGAACCTTATGAACACCGTATCTGCTGCAAAAATATTTAGGGCATCTTCCATTTAATATCTATGCAAAATATACAATGGAAGATGGATATAATGAACCCAAAGGAACTAAATTGTTGCTCATCGGTAATGACCGGGAACATGAAAATAAGTAGGGCATCTGAGTATCAATGGCACTAGGAACTGAGCCAAGCAGGATGTAGAGCTGTTCTTCCCAGTGTTGGAATAGGTCAGTGGCTGAATTTTCTGGATGTAAAACTAAGAATTTCAAGTTTACAGAGGAGATAGAAGTATTCATCACTTACGCTACACTTACACTCACACTCATATATCTTCCTTTTTGTGAACATCTGCAGAAGCCACCAATAGCTCCATGTAATAGTAATAATGGTCACCTTTTCCAGTATTAGACCAGTGGCAAAAACAAAAAATGCACAGTGACTTTGGGGACACAAAGACTAGGTCTGGCATTGTTTCATACCCCAAATATCATTCTTTCTTAATGAATCATTCTGCTCTTTTGAAAATGCCAAGCACAAAATTTAGAAGTGAAAGATGTCAGGACTCAGATGCATGTTTGTTTTCCTGTAATCTTTTGAGCCTTGTAAACTAACTCTGATTAACCTGAGCAACCATCCTCAAACTTTGGAAAAACAAATGTGTGAAGCCAAAAAAACTTATTACTAAAAAGTAGAAAGATTCCAGTCTTGAGCAAAGCTACATTTAAAGTTGTATTTATACGGTACTCTAAACATTCAGAGTCACCATGACATTGTTGAGTACAAACAGGCAAGTGGTTTAACAAATATGGCTACATTAAGATAGCAAATAATTAGATTAGGTTTTCCTTACATCAGAAACAAGACTTCAAAATACTAAGCTGATCACTCAACTGCGTGTGTGAGAAAGGAGAAGTAGTTCATATACTAAAATAACCGAATACAACCTGAATTTATTTTTATAAGTGTATATGGCATGTATCTAATTCCTATACATAGAATTAACATTTTGCACCCATAGCGTGCTGCCATCATAGCTTTGTATAGCAGAAGAGCAGTGCTAATGATGGAAAGGCTGTCCCACCTGGATGTGCCCACAGTGACTGACCAAAGGAAGTACCAAATCACAGCAGAAGGCACCTAAATCCATTGGTGTTTGCTTCCAGAGCTACTGGTGTTCAAGGACCTGAATGTGGATACGTTCTGGGAAAGGGGAGACAAGCAAAGTGCAATTTTAAGCCAAGAAAAGTGTAATTTGTGAGAAAACATTTGCATAGCATATTGAATAATTAACAGGAATTACAGTTTATAGCCAGAAGTACAGGCAGGCCATAAGGTGGGGGCAGAGCCCATTGCCACTCGCTTGCTGGGAGAAGCTGCAGGAAAGGGTGGCATACTGTGTCACATTTCCGCAAGGCTGATAGCTGAACAGAAAGTACCAAGAGCTTTTCTAGCCATGAAATCTTCAGAGAATCATTTATTTCAGGAGACAAAGGGTGCTGTGTGTTTGGGTTGTGGAAGTTTCAGGATAAAAGATTAAAGATTCTTTATATATTCTGAAATATCCCTCCTTAGAGAGCGTTAAAGAAAAGCTGCAGGAGACCAATGCAATCAGGAACATCAAAGACATGTCAAGCTATAATGAGAAAGACCCAAATGCATTCCTGGTGTGGCACTGCCAACATTAGTGGATACTCACCAGGGGACAATTTGTCCCATTTTTGTTATTAGCAGCATCTGTAGGAACTGCTTGCCACCTCCTGGCAGTACATAATTTCAGACAAAAAATGGGGGAAAAAATAAAGCACCGGTTTTTTTATTCAATCAAACCCTCTTTGATTCCCTAGGAAAATAATTCTGGGAAGATATGAGAACAGCTGCTTAGACATTTCAGAAAACACTTCATTCAGACTAATGAAAGTGTTCAAAGCTTTACTATATTGTACATTATTAATATAATTTGAAAACTAAAAAGGCTTTGAGATTTTATTGTACTTAAGTAATAAAATGTGATGTAATTTCTACTCTTACTACTACTAAATATTCAATAAATTAATATTAGTACTTTATGGATAATTATATCTGATGAAAAATCTCATGTCCTTCATAAACTACTAAACAATTATCCAAAATATTTTGATGCTAAGGGAGAACCTAGCCACAAATCAGAGGTCTGGGCAGAGCTCTCCTCTGTATTAGGAGTGAAGACAGCGTTCTTTTTCTCTTGATTCAGCCATCAGCAAGCACTGGATCCAGGTAGAACAGTTAAGACAGGAGCAAATAGACACATGAGAGTAGTACCCTCATTTCCACTCCACTGAATGTGTGAGAGCTGACAGAGCAAAACAAACAATTCATGTATGTGGCAGTTCTACCTCAAACAAAAAAACCTTTAGACAGAAAACTTCTGCTCTTGATGTTTTCCCCGTGACACTCTTCCCCCCAAATGGCTGTGTTCATCTCCCACTTGTCCTCCCACACACTCAAGATCTTGTGTCTGTGGTGGCTCTTACTCAGTTAGCAATTTGCTCCTTTGCCTGGGAGTTGTGCGAAGCAGGTCGTAGGTGAGTCACTCTTACACATCCCATGGAGAAGTGCCACCAACTTGTGTTACAGTAGCTTGTGGAAACTAAAAGCCACCCGGTAAACACCTACTAAATTACACCAAACGAAATGCCATCACAGTGACAGATTATAGTGCTGGTCCCAGCTCATTTGTCTTGTCCAAATTAGTAGGTCAAGGGAGATTTTTCTCCCATCAAAGAAGGGAGGAAGGCATCTATTAGCCTTCCGTGAGAGGTATACTTTTGAAAAACAATTTCTCTCACAGTAAGGATGTTATCAATGGTGACAAAGTCAGAAACAAATTTAAAACTATGTTGTCCCTAAATCTCTGCAGCAGTTGCAACTGAATGCAATATCCTTCTCATCTGCTTGCAGGTTGTTTGAGCATTAGTATTTCATGCTCTATCAGACAAATACTGTTTTCAGTTCCTCCCAGAGGTGAAGGAAGAAAAAACTAAAATCAGTGCTCTGTCTCTGGTTTAGTATGTTTGCAAAATGCTTTGAGATACATTGGAATAACAGACAGTAAAAGTAGGTTATGTTCCCAATTAACATAAAGGTTTTATAAAAAGCCTTAGACCAACAGAATAAAAAATATTCGGAAATGTTAATAACTCTCTACAAAACGTAGCTAGAAACTGAGTATAAGCATAAAAATAAATTACTAGTTTAACTGCTCTGCAGGATAAAATTTTACATTTTTCTCCTGTTTATATTTGTTATGGAAAAGCAATCATTTTAGTGCTGGTTGAACAAGTCCAAATGAACCCTTATGGCTTGAACACAGCTCTTTAAAAGGTTTTTCTTTTGAGCAACAAATTACTTACATTCTTGCACTTTGCTCTACTCTAGTAATTTTTATATTTTTCCATAATGTTCAAACATTAGAGGGAAGTTGGCTACAATACCCTCACATGAGTATTCTCCTCACTAGCCAGTGACATATTGCAACAATGGCTTGTTGACATTAACGTCTACCAAGGCTGAGGGTTGACTTTCTATATAATGTCATTTCATTTGAAAGAAAAGCAGGTTAGGTTGGGTTTGGCTGTCTCAGATTGATGGTACTTAAACCTTAAAGAAAGTAATTTTTTTCTTACTTGCAAGTGCTATATTGCCACAGAATATAAATGGTAGTTTTATTCCATAGCAACATTGTTCCACAACCACTGGAAATACCACCTGTATATAGGTGCCTTCCCAGCAAGTATTTTAAACATAGTGCAGCCAGTGACCCACCTGGGGTTGTCCCACAGCCAAATTTCCTTTAAGCTGTGGCCACAAGTTTTCTTGCTTAGTTGGCCAAGTTGTCTTCTACTTAGGGTTTTCTGGGGGAGAGATAAAATCCAGTAATGCATATGGCATGTCCCCGTTTATAGACACCTACACTTATATATCTCTGTATGTAAGAGATATGCTGATTCACTTCTGTTGAAGTACGTTCTAACCCACTATGATTTCTCACCACAACGTTTGGTTGTTTTTTCATCCCCTTTAAAAAAGAAAGTAGAAGAAATTCTGTCATCTCCAGGGAATAAAGCAGCAGGCCGCTAACCCCCAGGTCTCCTCTCCTGAGCATCCCCCAAATAACTGGTACCATATTATCCTTTGTGCCTCAGAGGAGCCACAAGAGGTGTTTGCCACGTTGTTTTTGAGTGGTGGCCCCTTGGTTTGTCCTCCTGGAGGAGAAACAGCATAGTGGTACCTTTTCCACAGAGGCAGTCTTGTTACCCGAAAGCATCTTGCTGCTCCAGGCTATTTAGTGTTTTTACTGGTGTGCAGCTGATACTACCCAAAGGAACAGGCTGTTTCTGTAATCAGGAGCTCTCAGAGCCTAACAGGAGATTGGATAATGGCCCACTGCTCTTCACTGACACTCAGTGAAAAACAACATCTCATGGACAACTAGGAAAGAAGACTCTAGTTCAGACAAATATGTTGGTCCAACCCTTGGCACCACCTTTACCCTGGGGAGGAGTGACGATGCCATGAAAAGTACAAACTTAGCTTTCCAAAGCTCAAGGTGGCTTCTTCAGAATCAGCCCAGGTACCTTGCTGGTGCACATAGGCAGCTTTATGCCAAGTCCCAGGATAGTTTTACTGATTTGAACCCCGTGCATGGTCCCTGGCTCAAGCGTTAAATGAAACGAGATCCCCTGGATTTCAGATTGAAGAAGAGCCAGGGTGGGGCCTGTGTTCCCCCATCAGGCACAGGCTGTGGCCCTGTACCAGGCTGGTGGTGCAGAAGAACAGAAGTAAAGAACAAGCCCATCAAAGTCAGTGCTTTTTGTAGGCAAACTCCTAGGAGCTGATCACTCTACATGCACGAGTCTTCCTCTTATTTTTTCTTGCTTGAGTGCCAAGCTGGGAGCAGATGGTACATTACTCACCCTTAACTGGAGGGTAAGAAAGTGTGATTTCTTTTTTTTTAAATTCAGCTGAGACCCTCAGCCCATTTAGATTCCCAGCTCAATGTTTATTTGTCTTACACAGAACTTGTACTTTCTACCCCTCTCAAATGCTAATCCTCTCCACACATATGCTCATTATGCAAAAGCATATGACAAACACCATCTGGGAAAATAAATAGCTCCTCAGCTAACTGTGCTGCTCCCTCCCTTTACGTCACCCACCTCACTATTGTCTCTCCTATTTTTATCTGCAAGACAGCAATCACTCAATCCAGCTATTAACTTAAAAGTGCTGTTTTAGTCAAGCAAGCTGCAGATCCCAGGCTGGGAAGTAGAATCTATTCAATTTTTTGAGACAATGTGCATCTCCATGATAATTTGAAAGCAGCCATAGCACTGAGGAAAATGCATGTTACTTTTTTAAAGGGCAGTTGATATCACTGAGAGATACTAGTCCTGACCTGAAGAAGTCCACGCTTGTTTTTCAGCTAGAAGGTTACATTTTCTCCCCCATAAAATATGCAGCTCTTGCCACAAGGTCTACCTCATTTCCATGGATTCCTGAGATAGTCCTTCATCTCTGACAGATTATTCCTCATACCGTTCAAAGCCAGGCAATGGTGCTAAATAGGGAATGACATTAGCCAAGTTCAGTGATTTCTCTAACCTCTAAGCAGACGGGTGAGAATAGGAGCCATGCTGTCATTAATCATGATGGATTTGTTTTCTGTTAGAAAGTTAATCAAAAGAAATGAGGATGTATATGCAAGAGAAATGCATCTCAGAATATTCTGGTTTGGATTAGGAAAATCATCGTGATTCAGCAAAGGAGATGCCTATTTAGCTAAATTAAACAGGATCTGCACAATCCAACCATATTGTGTTGAGGCTAAGTAATCAGGAGAAATTCAAAATGCACAACCAGGAGACTCAGCAGCTGACGCTGTGATATAAAGGCAGAGCTGTGTAAGTACCCTGTAAGAATTGTGGGGCCATAAACACTGCAATACTATATCTGTTTAGAAAAAATATGAGACAGAATTCAATGATGACCTTATCTGAGCTACAAATTCTTGTCAATTATTATATGCTTGTAGGGACATGTTTAATAGATGGCAGAAAGTCCTTCTCATTTGTCCTCAGAGACAGCACTGATATTGCCCAGCTAAGAAATCCATTATACAGCTACGAAAGAGGCTATTTGATTTCATGAGCACGTGCCTTTATTATTTTAAGAATAATTTAACATAGGCAGAGGGAAAGCGGAATCTGTATGAAAAAAAGACCGGGGTGTCCAGCATTTGCAGTTACCAGCTTTGTGGTTCTTGCACCTCCTGTATATACCTTTTTTTTTTTTTTCTTTTGAGAGAGATTGTTTTTGTTTTTCTCCCTATTCGCTCCACAACTGAGGGGAGTTTCACCTCACCTGAGACAGAGGGGTTTAAGGCTGGTGCATGGTTTGGGTATCAGTGTTGCTCAGAATACATGTGCCTATGCAATACACTCTGTGCTGCTGAATACGCCCTTAACTCTCTTCTCTTTGTTGTTACAACAGACGAACCAAACTCCTGGAGTGCTCCCTCTGCCACCTCCCCAGGTCTGCCGGAAGTAGCTCTTTCCCTCGACGACATAATCTCACCATTATCTTCATCACACATAGCCCCACCCTCTGACCCTTCTCACCAGATAAGCCCAGAGCCAACATGGGATATCAAGAGGGAACACGATGTAAGGAAACCAAAGGAGCTTTCGGTGAACGGTCACAAAAAGAAAAGGTTAGGAGAACAAAGAGAAAGGTCAGCAAGTCCTAAAAAGGTAGACAGGTCAAAGCATGAAGAGGCTTCTTGGAAAGGATATTCAGAAGGCAAAAATAAGACCACTGATGGTGGCAGGCCCACCTCAGAAAGCAAAGCGGTGGGACACAGTGTTATGATCGAAGCTAGTGCAAGAGAGCACGTGTGTGCTGGAACCAGTGATGAACAGTTTGGGAGGCTGAGGAAGCCAGAAAGCAGGAGAGGAGGATCTCTTAGCAAAAAAGAAGATCACAGATCCACAAACACCAGTGAGAAGTCAGCTGCAGCACCCGACCACGTCAAGATCGATACAGGAGCTACCAAGACATACAGTAGCAACCGCTGCAGCTCGCCTGGAAGTGATATGGACCACAGCCAGAGGGACCCTGATGGGAAACCCAGCGAGTTCCCCAGGAAGGGACATCTCCACTCCATTAGCACTCGCAGCACCAACACCACAGTTCGAAAGGCAACGGTCTCTCCAGGGCCGTGGAAAATCCCTGGCTCAGATAAGCTACCTAGCGTCCTGAAGTCTGGTACTTCTGCCATGAGCAGATAAGCAAGGGACTGTTGCCCTCTAACTGTCTCAAACTGACGCAGAACATTCTTCTTAGTTTTTGTCTCACATTGGTTTGTTTTAATTTATTTTAACTATCACACATATACACAAAGCATTGAGGAATGAAAACATTAGTGTGTAATTCCATGACAATGTGCACAGTATCTAATAAGTTCAAAAGCATATAGTCAACACAGAGATTTAAAATCGACCCTAAAGTCCCAGTTCCATTTTAGGGACTTTGGCAGCTATGGAAGAAACCAAAACAATATGAAGGACAGTACATCAGAGAAGGATAGTGCAGTGTAGCTTTAGCATTTTTTTCCCACTGCATGAAGGACTTGGATTTCATTCAAACTTTATATCAAGAAACTGGAACAAGTTAGAGCAATCACAAACTGGAACATCGCCTTAAATAAAACTGCACGGAGCAAGCTGAAACCGAGAGAGGATCTTTTCATGGAGCTAAAATGTTGTAAATAAATTGTTCTCGACATATCTAGACAGGGGTTAAAGGGTTTCTTTAAAGCATCGTTCGGAACTGTACACCCATGACACGTCTCCACTGTTAACGCTTTGGGATAGTCCCCGTGGTACCCTGTAGCATAGTTCACTGGGCGCTACAGGAGGAGTGGGGAATCCAGTGGATTAGTTTCTGTGATACCATTTCTACTGCCATTTTTGTGAACAAACCATGTTTCTGTACATTGGAAAGGAGTTAGGGTGGAGTTGTATTTGCAAATTATTCTCAAAAGCGATTTATTACAGGTTCCCCAAGTCCTGCAAGGTAGCACACAAACCAATTGGTCAGGCTCAAACCCCAGACATCTGCAAGGCCCTTGCAATGAAAGGAAGAGTGCTACAGAGAAAAAGCTGCAGTTTCCTTAAGGAAAGGCCTTTCCTTCCTGCAGAAGATGATAGCATCACTTGTCAACAGTGCTATGTTTCATACCCATCCGCATTTACTTAGGACACTCTCACCTCTCATCCCCTCAGTTTGGCAGAGCAGGTGCCTTTCAGGCACACATCAACAATAGTTAGACTGGTTTCTGAAATACAGTTGTCGGTGTCCTCATTCGGTAAATTCAGTCTTTTTCCTTTTTTAAAATGGTTTCCATTTTACCATTTTTTCCCTATCTCCTTTTTTTTTTTCTTTTTGTTTTTATCTTTCTTGCTTGTCTGTTTTGAATTTCAAGCCTTAAGTGCCAGGTAAACATTCCAGTCTGCCTTCACAGGAAATAACTCCGAGTTCAGTCAATTAGTCATTATCTTGTTTCAAAAAGATGTGTGTGTGTCTGTGTAAGTGTGCATATGCTTATTCGTCTGTCAAAATTAAAACAAAATCCTGGGCAATAATACATTGGTAATTAAAAAAAAAATCATAAAGCTAAGTACTGTCAAAAATTCGTATTTAAAAATTATTGTTCACTAGCAATCTTAGTTCCTCACATGCTCTGCTGAAAAACTAGATTGAGATTGGCTTTGTTCCAAGAAATTATCACATTACTCTATGTCTCAAACATTGCACTGGACTGCGAAATTTATAGACATGTTTCTTCCTGTCCAATTATTTGAAAAGCCTCAAGTCAAGGATTTTGCAGCTTTCAAACATTTTTTTTTAGAAAGAAAAATCCATTTATAGTTTCTAAAAAAGCACAAGTCCATGTAGCTGTTTATAAAACTCTTATTTAATAGAAAAAAAAATCTTTATCCCCTGAACTAGAATCCAATATAATTTGCCATTAATTTATTGAATCTGATTTTGGACAATGCTTCTGTAGTGT
Source organism: Melanocharis versteri (assembly GCA_013397845.1). Classification (NCBI taxonomy): domain Eukaryota; kingdom Metazoa; phylum Chordata; class Aves; order Passeriformes; family Melanocharitidae; genus Melanocharis; species Melanocharis versteri. The sequence goes on from VZTG01007065.1 coordinate 730,359, forward strand.
AGATGCACGTCCCAGTATCTTATTTTTATGTATAAAGAAAGGAAACAATGAAATCTGAAAAACAGTTGAGATTATGCTTGCATAAACTCTAATTTGCACAGTTCACAGCTACTCCTTGTGCAGTAATTGCTTTATGCGGCTGTAATCGATAACCTGTGAAGACAGCACATCATCTAAACCCCATTCCAAATAATATTTCTGTGTAGTGTTAGCTGTGAATTTACCTTGTACAGCTCTATCTCTATAAATATAATTCCATGTATTAATAGTCACAGAAAGGCTGTAAGTGAGCAACTATTTTTATGAAACGCACCACTATGGATAAATTAACTTTTACAGAAATCTTGTTTACTGTATGATATTCTAAACCACTGTCAAATAAAATATATATCCAAAAATCTTTCATTTTTTCAATTGTATATAGTTTGTGTTAATTTCGAGAAACAGGCTTCAGTATTACCCTGAGAAACAGTCTTTTTCTTGCATATGAGTAGAGTTAATTAGCTACTGCCTAATAAAAAAGGGAATAGACCATTTTAATTTCTTACTAAAATTTATGAATAAACATGTAGGTGACCAAAGAAATTCTGTAATGGCAAGTTAAGGCTTATGAGGTGACACAGACACAGAAAAACCTCTTTCTTGGTGGAGAAGCCTAAACCCTTATTCTCCTTCCAGTCCCAGCAGACACAGGACCAGGGTGGCCAGACTCCCAGCAGTGAGAGACAACTTCTTGGAGTACACCATATATACAGAATTAACCTGAGCATAAACCATATTAACATCAGAAATGGGGCAGTTCTAACTAGCCCTAGAAAGGTTTTGTTGACAAGCTGTGTGGAGGGGCCATAATTGCATTTTCAATTTATTGTACAGAAATAATGTCTCAAAAAACATCATAAGGATATAAAAATATTGGTAACCAGCCAGCCTCTTTTGGGACCAAATCCACCCCTCCTTACCTCCAGTTAGGCAAAATAAATCATCAGTTTATAGACTGTAGACACTGTAAGATGCCTGCCTGGAAAACAAGCAATATTTTTTACACAAATATGACATTTTTAAAAATAAATATTTCCTGTTTCCTTAAAATATAATTTCCTTCAAAAAATAATAATTTTTCATACAGCCTGAGTTAACTTCTGCAGAGCCTTGTTTTTCAGATTAATGTTCCACATAGAAAATTTCAACCAGCTGAACTAATAACATAATTTTGCATTACAATAAACACATAAAAATATGAAGCATCTTTAATACTCAAAAATAATTTGCTGCTGTTTAAATAGCCACTATTTTCATGGTTGGAAATCTGGGTGTGTGCCTGGTTCAGACCCAGAGGTATCACAGGGAAGTGTGCTGAAACCATATAGCTTCATCCAGTCTAACTTCTTCTGTTAATAACATGTCCTTTGTCTTTAAACATAGTAGTACAGCATTTCCATTGCACTGCTGTTATTATGACACCTTTTAATATCTCTTTTTCATACCTGTGCAACAAGACAAGGAAATAGATGCCGCCTTTGATGCAGATTCTCTGCTCCAAACTGCAGTGCAACTGTGTAAGCCTGCCAGCCTGTGATCACCAAAGCACATTTGGGCAGGAGTTTTGACAAAAACACCGTAGACAGATGTCAGTGCAGCCCTTTTCTTAACCAGTGGCAAATGTGGGCTCTGGAGCTCACTCCTTCTCCAGGTACTTCTCTGCCTTAGGCCATCCACACAAACTGCAGAGCCTGGAAGAGCAGACCTTCAAACAAATTTAATAAAAAAGCCAGGAAATTTAATAACCCCCATAAGATTTCACCAAAGATGTCATCTTTTCTTCCAGAAAGCTGCTGGACAGACAGCACTCTTTGTGTAGTTACAATAGAGCATAGGTTGCACTGGTTTCACTACACTGTACTCCCCTAAACAGGAGGGACATTTGTAGCCCATATATCCACCTATTCCACGGCCTCAGTGATTAGACTGCCAACAATTTAGCCCCAGTGTGGATAGCTGCCTGCTAGGAGTTGATGCAGAAGTTCAAACATGGACCCATTTCTTCCCTGACACTTTTCATCTGAAAGTGCAGCCAGCCACCATTGCCAAAAGCTTCTCATCTCCATCAAAGATGAGATTCCATCTGATTTGTGCCATCTCCACTAAACACAAGCATCTCATGCACAGCCCCCTCTACATGCCATGTGCTCTCAGCACCACCAGATTTATTCTGAATCTCTTCCCTCCCTCCTCAGCTCCCCACTGTTCTTGTTCTTAATCCTACCTCTGAGATAAGTGCTGCTGCTGCCATGCAGTAAATCAAATCTTTCATTCTCCATTTTTTCCTTCTGTCCCTCAGAACTTTTTCTTCCTCTATTTCCCTCATTCTTTTGGCCTTCTGTCACCATCTGGCATCCCTCAACCTCTACCTGACGTGTATCAGCAGCTCAGCATGAGGTACCTCTTCTAAGAGGTGTCATGAGCAGTTCCACACCAAATCATTAACCCACTCCTGGGTGTCATAAAAATGTAGACATACCCCCAACACCTTGCACTGAAGCCCAAATCACCTCCCTTGTCCTCCAGAAACCACCAGTGGTTACTTATTAGACATACTAACTCTACATGCAGCCAGTAACTACTTTTGCAAGTACAAATAATGTTTTATCTTCATTGCTAAATGTCTGTACTGATAATGATTCAAGCATTCAGGCCAGGTTTTGTGGATGCAACATACCATGATCTCTATGGGAAGTCTCCAAATGCATTTTACAAAGGCAAGGACAGGCAAAGCTGCAGGCACATTTCTGTCTTAGCCACAATTTTTTTGTACATCACTGCTGCCATGGAAACCTGGGGCCAGAACTGCAGAGGCAAAAGTGGAAGAGCACACCTCAGCAAATGAGGATGTCACCCTCCAGGCTTCTCCTTGCTTAGAAGGAAGCTTTGCTGTGAAGTGGAAAAGTTTCTTGGTAAAGTGCCATGGAGCCCAAAGCTAGGGAAGGCTTTGGACTTGCCATGGGATGTCTGATCCCATTAGGGACTGACTTCACATAAGTCTCCAAAAGAGTCCTTTCCCTCTTTTGTCCCCTAGAAGCCTGGGATATTTTCTCTAATTGCTGCTACAAAGTCCACACAAGCATGGCAGGCTGCCGACTCTCCTGACTAACAAGAGGCTGGGAGAGAATCGCCATGGCTGTGTCCTGCAGGGCTCCCACCCTCCACAGCTATCAGATTCCAGGACCCCCAGGGGTCTTCCACCATCTGTCAGTGGAGGGGCCCACAGAAGTGGACTCTCAGAACCAAACACCTTTGCCTTCACAGCTGTCATCCAAAGTGAATGACTTTAATTAGCCATCACTCCCAAAGGGAAATCCAGTGCATTATCTGGACAGAAACAGCTGTGCTTTGGCCAGAACTCACACATCACCAGTGCCCCAAGCCCCTCACAGGTCCCTAGCGCAGCAGCAGGACTGTCCTCTCCCTTGGAGCAGGAAACCCAGAACAGCCCCTCCCACCACCCAGATAAGTACCTGTAGGCTCTGCACAGCCACCACCCTCCTGGAGCCAGGGCACACATGCTCACTCCAGCCTGGAGGGTTCTGGAATATTTTTCTCAGTTTTTCTAACAGGAATGACGTGATCATACATATATCTCCATAGCTGGCACCTCAGCTTAGAGCAATTTTTTTCTTTAAATATCTTGTCAAGACACAGTAACATAAGCAATATCTCTGAATTATAGCCAATCTGAAAATTATGTTCTGCCCTTCCTGTCTTTAGTGCCTCTATGGCAATAAGTCACTCTGCCAGTTCAATTAATCGATAAGGAAAGTTTTGCTTACAAGGTACAAATATATCTCTTTTAAACAGTTGGGGGAACACCAGTGCACAAAGATCCACTCCCACTCACACACACGGAGGCCTGGAGCACCGTCTTCCATTCCCACCCAGGAACTGCCCGAATACCCATGTTTCAGTTGGATGGCTGCCCCTGTGAGGAAAAAACCCAAAACACATAGGAATGCAGACTAACCCAGAAAGCTATTGTTCATCCACAGATCAACTGCTGTAAGGGTAAAGACATTTAAACTGAAAAAATAAATAAATAAATAAACAAGAAATGGTGCAGGGACAAAGAGGAGTGATGAGACTTTCTGTGATGCTGCCACCTGCTGACCTGCTCTATTTTCAACTTCTTCAGGTTTAAAAACTGAAAAAGATGACCTATCAAACATGAAAAATGCTGCAACAAAGCGCTGCAAGTCCTGGGGACAGCAAGAAAAAAAATTTAGTGATTACACTTCTGGAAAGAATTAATTTATTTAAGTAAAATGCCTGGGCTGGTGCTAAAGAGAGGAGAGCACATTGTCCCCTGCCCTCCAGCGGCAACTCCAGGGTGTCGATGGGCTCCTCCCACACAGATGAATCCCCAGGTTTCCCCAGAGGCTGCAGCCGTACTGAGCAGCCTGAGCAGTGGGCTGCCACTGCCATGGGGGGCCAGCACCAGCAACTACTTCTCTGTGACATAGGAATGTCAAGAATTCAACCCCTGGGATGCTTCCCTTTATCTCTGTGCCCCAGGAGTGCTGCATAGCACCAATGGACCTGTTGTCCACCCAAAGATGTTTTAGATGTGGAGGCAGTGGAAGGAGCTACTAAAATATGAAAGCCAAACCCAGACCTGTGATGAGATCCCCAGTGCAGCTGTAAGCAGGAAGAAAGGTTCTGAGCAACCACAAATCCACAGCTACAGCAGGAGCGAGACCAGGGCACTGGCATCCTTCCATCCTTCCCCTTTCAGTAAATTGGGGCCATTGCTGTCACTGTAGCCACCTGAATATTTACACTTCTTTACTAACACTCTAAAAGAAATGTAGATTTTCTTCCTGGACTGCCCTTTGCTCAAAAGTAGTGAACAACAATAGGCACCCCAACCAGCCCAAAACTGTCCTGCCACCACCTATACATAGTCACAGAATTCTTATCATTGGCTAATATTGCCACCATCAAGCAGCAAGGCTGCCTATGGCTCTGAAGTTTCTATTCATGCATATATATGGAATTAAAGAATTTTGGTGTTAGTACTTTCCCAAAGGGATTAAAAACTATGCCAAGAGCTTTAGCTAAAGTACTTAAATAATTGCAGTCCACAAACCAGAAAATTGTTCATCCTGTCTCTAAACCAGCAAGTACAAAAAGCTATATTTAAGTACCTATTTAATTCAGGAAGAAAATCAGACCTTTCCCAGCATAGTCCAGAAAGCTCACCATGTATAAAACACCTATTCCAATCAGCACTTCATTCACTCCAGAAGTTTTTGAAATGTAAGCCCAGCAGGCAACATGGAGCACTGCAATGTATTAGTACAGAATAATTCAGAGTACCTCTCAACCCTGGAACATCACAAACAATTCTAATTGATTACTCTTTTATATTGGTCCAGGAAAGATGAATGCCAGCATGTGCCTCCTCCTGAATGACTCCTGTCTCCAATATCCCTGGTACTGCCCAGCTTTCCAGGTTGATTTCTGGTAGAAATGCACCCCAGTGTCACCGGGCCATGGCAGCTGCAGGAGGTCACAAAACCTTTTGGAGGCACCTTCCCATCTGACTGGCACACCAGCACCAGAGCATCCCCCCTGTGCCTGGGAGCAGAGAGAACCATCCTGCGTGACATTCAGCTGAGAAGGGGTCACAGCTCTGGCTGTGGAGCTGCACAAACAGCTCTGCGTCCTTGGGCATGTGGCACTAAACCCTGCCTTGGGACACCTCCCAACAACCAGCACCCAGCAGCACAAGCCTCCAAACTAGCCTCGTGTCAAGAGCAAAAGCTCTTTCCCTAACCACCACAGTTTATTCTGATAGTCTGTTTCGGGGTGTACGAGTCCCTTAACCTGACTGTTTATTCCTTTGCTATATTAATTTATAGTGAGGCATTCTTCCTGAAAGAGGGCAGCTCCAGCAATGCTTCTGCCCTGACTTCACATCCCGATGCAAGATAAACTTCACGTCTGACAAAACTGAAAGATCACAGCCCCAGGCTCTGGTCATGAAGCAGCTCTGGAGGATCAGCAACCTCACTCCCTGTGGGAACACGCCTCAAGCAGCCTCTGCCCAATTCCCTGCTCTCGTCTCTCATCTTGCTCTCTTTATACTGAACATTTTTCATACTGGTATAAAAATTGCAAGTGCAGCCCAAATTGATCCCCTCCATACCTTCAGCCCCCTGAGGTTAACAAGTAGGTCTCTGCCTCATAATTTTATAGGTCCATTATGTTCTTTGATTAGCAGCTCTGTCCCAGACTCAATGGCTTTGGAATAAATTCAGAAGGTTTGATAGCTACTGTTTTTAAAACCGATTGTTACAGTGTTTTGCAAATCACATAGGAATTATTCAAATTTCAGCCCCACTTATAAGCCCCAGCATCCCTGGGCTTCATTAGCTGCAGTGAGCACCCCAGCAATGGGAGTGGAGGTGACAAGGTCACTAGAGGTGATGCCACCAGAGCTCCCCACTTTTCGTCAGGCCTTCCCACTCAGGTATCCCTGTTCCGATGTGCAGGGCCTTGCAATGCCCATTGCTTATGCAGCTGATGAAGTCCAAATGGAATAAATGATGGACCAACATAATGACAAATTCCCCCTAAATTCCCCATTCACTTCAGGCATTGCCCTCACAGCAGGAGGACACAGTAAACAACGCGTATGGTAGCTCTGGCACCATCAGCCCAAGGCTGGCCTGAGGCAAACTACCCTGCAGGATCAGATGCTGATTTTCCCTGTCCAGGTCTGGATTGCCTCCTGGTGACCCAGCCAACACAGAAAAGTGATTGGGGACCGCTGATCCAGAGCTGGCCATATAAACATTGCAGGCTCAGGTGGAACAAATGGTCCCCACGAGCCAAAGCAGGGTAGTATGAGCTGTCGCTGTACAACAGCAACAATTACTCTCACATCAAGCTAGCAAGCACAGGAAACCTCAGCCAGCATAGCCTGAGGGACAGTAAGGAACTATTACATGTTTCTTTATAAAACACTGTATTGAGGTAATAGATTAAAAAGCAAACAGGCAGTTGTTGCATTGTGAAATACAAAGTATGAATTGACCCGTTCATTTAATAGCATCTCTTACTCCCTTTTCTTGCCGTTGTATGTCAAAAAGCTGTCCACAGCCAGCTTTTAAAGGATACAGGAGTGGTGGGAGCTGGCCTGGGAGAAAGGGGGATGAAGTCAGCCCAAGTGGGATGCTGCTGCCTTTGCTCAGTGCCCTGGAACACAGTGCACGCCTGCACAGACACGTGTCCAGAGCAGAGAGAATCTGGCAGCTCTGCCACGGGGCTGACTCTTCCTGGCAGCCTCACTGCTGGGAAAGGGCAGCTTGGACCTGTGATCCTCGTGGCCACTCCAGCCCACAGCAGGTTTGCTGCCCATGGGACCGTGCCCCTGGCATGCAGGGTATGCCAGCCACGCAGGCATGGCCCTGCTAAAGCTCTTCTGCTCTGTACACAGAGTTATTTATAGGCAAGAGAAAATAGACTCTGCAACCCAGCGCTGATCTTCTGAACTTTAGCAAAAAGCATTAGGAAAAAATGCAAGCAGCATATTTTTTACTAAGTTCTTTTGGTAGAAAGGTCATTTACCAGCATAATAAAAACCAAAATACTTTAAAAGAAAAAAAATTATCCTCTAAATCATAAATAATATACATAGTCACAGAATTCTTATCATTGGCTAATATTGCACCATTTAATGAAATATTTTAAACCACCATGTATGTGACCTTAGGGAACTACCAGATATTTTACAATGTCTAGTGGAATCAAGGCATGGAAACACAGAACAAAATGGACACAGGAGAAACGACCAAGTCATAAGAACTCAAATCACAGCAACACAGTTACACAGACTGACCTACAGCTTAAGTAACACAATCAATATAATCCATAAGAAGTAAAGAAAACTAGAACTACATAAACTTATAAAAGTAGGACGAGAATATCAATTAATTAAGAAAACAGTCAAACTTTGAGTCTTTGACAGAGAGGAAGTATCCTCCCCAGGCCGGTATCCACAAGATGGATATCCACAAGTCAGCTTAATACCAACTGGAGTCATCTTCTCAAGAATAAACCTTCTCTGTGAGTTCATTATGCAATGTCTTTTAAATTATTTTTCCCCTTTGAAACAAACTTTTTGGGTTTTCTTATTACTTCCAGCATGACAAATGTTGTGCAGTGTGTCGCTGTCAAAAACTCAAAGATCATGTAGCCTTAATCAATACTGGGAATTGGTAATCAATGGATAAGACTATTTTGTATAGCAAGGAGCTGTGAAAGCACAGACATCCCAAAAGACGTGCTAAGGAACAGGATGAAACCAGGATCCCAAGATGACAAACACACAAAGCACAAACTACCAAACGGTGTTCCCAAGAGCTGGGAAGAACCTTCTTTAAGGCACAGCTAAAAACATAACATGAATATCCTGCATAGGGTGAGAGTGGAAAAAGGCAGCAAGGGGGTACAAAAGGCAGCTGTGGACCCTTCAAGACCAGGATCAAGGGACAAAGAGAGAAAACAATTGTTCCAACACCATCTTCTTTCCTGCTCTTAACATGAGCAGCATTGCTGTGCATCTGCAGCAGCTCCTCCATCACCTCTGACAGAGAAAGAGCTCTGCCCTTGGGTTTCCCACTGTCGCATTCTGCCACTGCAGCTAAAGCAGCCACCTCTAGGAGGTTACCTTTTACCATGTCCCTGGGTAGAGAAAATCAGGATTTTAACAGCAATGTGTGTGTGTGTGTGCACATGTGCTCTCTGCTCCAGTTTTCCTCCTCCATAGCCTCATGCTGCTGCAGTGCTCAGGGGCACAACTGGTCATTATGGATTAAAGGCAAGTCATCAGTCCCTGTAAACATTTATACAATATAGAGCAAATGAGACTTGATTAACCCTGGTATTGCCTTCCCTGTGCTGCCTGCACAGCCACTGCCTGCTGCGGCCCCAGAGCACACATGCAGTGCTCAAAAAGTAACACAAAAGTGAGTAACTGTGGGTGTCATGGGTTTATAAGAAAGAATTTTTCACAGTGCATCTAACTAGCAGGTAATTACTAATGTGTTTGCAAAGGTGTCATGTTGGTAACTTACAGTCTCTCTTTCCAAAGTTCACATTTGCATGGCAGATCCTGTGTCCTCTTCCAAAGAGATGATACTGCTTTTCGCTGTGATGTGCACTCAATGTCTGGAGAGCACAACTCAGGGTTTGGCACAGAGCTGTTAGAGAGAGATGTGTGTGTCTAACAGACCATGCAGATGGTTTCCCTGAGAGTGCAATTCCTGGGGGGCTCATCACAGGTCCCTTCTTTCAGGTGCTTCTGCCTGTCAGCACATCTGTCCCTGACCCACAGCCCACCATCCCAACTCTAATTCCTCGCGCTTGTTTACCTTTCCTTCTTGCAGACCTCACAAATTATTTCATTTTTGGGTCTGGTGGTTTTTTTCCCCTTAAATTGTCCCTATGAGGTTTTTTTTGTTTGTTTTTTTCCTGTTTTAAAAGAATACCAGATATTTTCAAAATCTAAGCCTGGGTCTCTCAGAAATGGGACCAGGTCCTCACAGAATATGGAAGAAATCAACACCTGGGTACTAATTTCTTCTTTAGGGGCACAGAAGCAGAATTATTTTCTACTTCTTTCCACATGTGCTAGGATTGGTGAAGAACAGAAAATGAAATGGAACTTCCCTGCCTAAAACAGGCACAGCAAAGAGGAGCTACACCTGCATGGACAGACACACATGCTCACAAAACCACATCCCAACAGTGGCACAAGCAACCCCCACTCAGAGTTTCACCAATAAAGCCTGTGGAGGTACATTCAGGCCTGACTTTCTCTTGTACTGGGATCATTTTGGCTTTCTATCCTGATACCTGAATTTTATGTTGTTTTTCTTACGGTAGTCATGACCTTGTAGTTATGTTTATCCAACGATTGTTCTATTCTCAAGGAAATAAAAAGGTGACTCATATGAAAACAAGTGAGTATGTTTAGTGAGCACTGTCTGTACCGTACCATGCCTGAATCCCAAAATACTCTTTAACTTCCTTGGCTTTCTGAAAAATTGTTAGGGGCTGGTATAGAAGCTCAGAAGATAAGAGGATAATGTGTATGCCTCAAATACCAGTAGCTGGATGGCTGTGGAACCAACCAAGGATTGTTGGTAATAACATGCTGCAGGAAAGAACAAGATGTGTCTGGAGAAGGAGAGCATACTGAGGTAGGGCAGTACTTTTCTGTGACAAACATCCTTTTTCTGGCTGCTGGAGATAAGCACAACACAGTCCAGTGCAAGCATGAAACAAAGCTGAGAAGTGGGCATGGAACATAGGGGGGGATCAAGACCACCCAAGACCCCTACAGCCCTCTGGCTCATATCCAGAAAGGTCTGAAAGAATGGACTGTGCATGATCACTAATTTGCACAGAAAGAGAGAAGCTGGTCTTCAGAACAGGGAAAATTATCTACAAAAAGGTACCCCCACCAAGCCTGGGCATCCTTCCTTTTATTCTTTCTTTTTCTCTCTCTCTCTTTCTTTCTTTCTTTCTTTCTTTCATTCATTCATCACTTTCTTTCTCTCTTCTTTTTCATCTTACCTCTTTATCCAAAACCCACTGTCATGGGCTTATATAGTAGGTCAGGGACTAACATACCAATTTCCATGCCAAGTGTGCAATTTACTGATAAAATTTCATGTTTTTTGTGGACCCTCTGAGTTTTGTGATTCCTTTCAAGCACGAGCATTTACAAATCTTGAGTGCTCCCTTTCCTTAAGGGTGAGATGACACAGCAGTTTAACAAAGTCATTAGAGCTGTTATTCCCCTGTACCACACAGTGACATTCGTAGAAGAGCAGGATATTATGGTCATGATATGCATAGCTGAACTACGTTTGTCTATTCCAGACTTAGCTCATCCAGGATTTTTCATATCATAAGAATAAGGAGAATACCAAGCAATGACTTTGGTTACAATCTACTCACACCATTCACAGCTCACACTGACACTCACTTTCTACTAAGTAAGTGACACAAAAGGTACAATACAAGTTGGGGCACTGGTGGCAATTTTGTATTTCTTACCTAGGTGGTACATTAATCAGTTGTGTTTGTAGCATAGGGGTTTTGAGAACGGCAATTCAAAAGCACTTTTTTTCCCCTAATCCCTTTTAATGACTACAGCATTTTTGTTTCCTTCTAGTATTTCCTCCAAGGAAGCAAAAAGCCTTTGAATTAAACTAATGTTAGTTGTCTATTACTGGATAGCACAAAGAGAGACCAAAATTAAGGACTAACAATATTCTGAAACTAGCATGACCTTGAATTACAGCAGGTTAATAAATCACTTCAAATGTAAATCTCTCTCTGGTCTCACCTTGAGATCTGAATACCTTTAATCAAGTTGCATAATAGAAATTTTGATGATCAAAGCCTGCAACTGCTGGTAGAGTGAGACGAAAAGTTGGAGAGACAGCTGGGACTTAAAGTTTGTGCTGTTCAACAAAAAATGCTTTGGAAATTCAGTCTCTCAGGAACCTGTAAAACATAGCAAAGTGTTGCAAAAGGTTTCAATATTTAACAAAAGCTATTGTAAATCTTTTGAAGCCCAGCATGGGAACCTCGGGGAACCAAGGGGGTAGGAAGGGATCAAAGAGACTTCGGGGCAAGTCACAAGATGGATGCTCATGAGCACAACTGTGGGATGAGTTGTGGCAGCGTGTGTCCCAGCAGGGTTCTCCTGTAACACCCTGCCCGTGGGACAAGAACTGCTGGCAGCACCAGAGCCTGGGGACCTGCACCGTGCAGCACAAGCACATGGGATGCACAGTCAAGCCAAGATCCACAAACCTGAGAGAACCAAGGATAAATGTGGGGGTTATGTCCTGCTAAGGAACCAGAGGGCAGCTGCAGCACCAGCACCTTAACACTGCTGTCCTGCAGCAGCCCTTCGTGGAAGTTGAGGAGAAGGTCCAGTGTCACTCGTTCTGTGGTCTTCTTCAACATCAACACAAAATAGACCTGCATGCATCTGAATTTTATATTTTTTGAAATTACCTACATACCAAAATTCCGCAAGTATGAACAGGCAGTGTTCGTAAGCCTTCAGTCTGAAAATCTGAGAGGAGGAAGACAAAAGGGCAAATTCAAGACAGAAGAAAACTCGGAGTAGCATTAACCTCCTTGGCATACTTCCCTCTCTACGTTGTACCAGGCTGCTAAATTTAAGGTGTTCGTGATTTTCTGAGCATGTTCTTGTTCAAGCATTTGCTCTCTAGGATCTTCCTACTGGGGTGCAAGGCAGCATAAGGCTGTCATGGTTTTCTCCCTCTTTATCAATATTACTGCTCACAGTCACAAAAACAGCCTCATCTTAGAGATGTAATTTATGGGTGTTTGTGTCCCTCCACACTTAGGAAGCTTCTAAAAGGGGGGAAAAAGTATCCTTACAAGAATAATAAGTTTTATAAAACTCTTAATCATATAAATCAGACCAAACTCCCTGTGAAATAAAAATGAAAGCTTGGCTCCACTGGAATCAAACATAAACCTCTGATTTCAAGGTGGACAGAATTTCACATAAAGCTGGAAGAGAAATGGGCTGTAATGCCTGGTTTATTTCAGTGCAGGGAAAACATCCCCAGCAGAGCACCAGCCTACTTGAGCTCTTCAAGCTTTTTACGAGGAACATAAAAGCCAGAGATCTGGTGCCAAATCCCCTGGTTGGCTCTCTCCAAAACGAGGAGTAATTCTTACGTATCATGGAGGATTTCAGCACGTGCTCAAATGCAAATTCCTAGATTTGCTTCATCCAAAGCAAAACAGTGTCTGCAGATGTGCGGGTGCTGCAGTGCCCTCCTGCCCCTACGTACTCTGCAAAGCTGAGCTGGCCTGGAAACACGGACAACCACAGTCCCAGGGCACTCCACCTCAGCTCAGGAGCGTGATGCACAGCAGCCATCTCTGATTATCAGTGTAACAACTGCAAGCTGGATCATCTAATCATCAAATCACCCCTTCACAGAGAAGCAAAAGCAGGCTTGCCAAGCTGCCCTTCCCTGCTGCTTTATGCCCCAGAATAGGCAACATTAAAGACGTTTTGGCCATGGTTTTGTTTATCCAGCTTTTTCTGTTTAATATGTAACCAAAGCATATTAAATGCACGTATATGTGTACGTATTTGTATGCAGTCCACATATTTCAGTCCATTTCTTACAGCAGTCTGCACTAATAGATTGTGTCCATCACAGGTCCTCAAGTTCCTTCTGTTTCTCAGCAGAGGACCTGGGAAGGCAGCTCAAGGGGAAGGGCTGCTGCTCTTCAAACATTGCATCCCCCCTTCATGAAATGCTGGTCTCAGGAGAAGGCAGAGCCTGGCTTGCAGCAGAAGAGTAATTGCCTTCTGGAAGTGAGCTGCGGCACTCAGAGCATCTGTGCCTTCAAAATGCAGTTTTCAGTCCCCATCTGCAGGCGGGATGGAGCAGGGCAGCTCAGCACCCCAGCTAGGCTGGGGGGCATTAGGCTGAGCTGGGCCCGGGGCTGGGGGACACCGAGTTGATCTGGGGTAAAGCCATGGCACTGCAGGGGAGGATGAAGAACAGCCATTCTGTCCAAATCATGGCAGGCATCTGCAGATAAAATCTTGTCTGCCCTTCATTCACCTTATCAGCAGCCAGAGCTTTAAGGGTCTGGTCTGCACAAGTGGTTGTAAAGGGGCAGCTGTTGTGCAGTTCTGCCAGAGTCGGGCTGGGGGTAGGTACAGGTGTGCAATATGTACCCACACCTGGTTTTGGTGAAACGACAGAAATGTGGGAACAAACTACACGCAGACACATCCATGTGTGCAGCTGGGGTAGAGCAGGTACACGCGTGGCAGTGCTTCATGCTTTGGGGAAGCACCAGGGATGCAGAGAAGAGCAGCACAAACCCTGCAGAAACGGGGGGTGTGCGTCCAGTGCTCAGGCTGGTGCCTTGCTCTGGTGACTCAAAGCAGCCCCAAACCACAGCAGCTTCTCAAGCCTCACACCAGGCTAGGATTTCATGACAGCTGAAAGAGAAAGGACAACTACCTGCTCAGACAGCAACACATAGCTCAATTACATGAGCAAAACCAGATCAATTCCCAGATTTCCAGCTCAAGGAAATGGCTATACACATGGCAAATTTGGTGAGAGGGGTGTGTGCACCTGAACTGTGAGCTCCACAGCACCTCTGTGGTGGCTCACTGCTTCCTCAAACACCAACAACCATCAAGCTCCTGCCTATATCAAAGATTTTGTCTGCTTGATAAATTGATGCACGAACCCTAAGGCAGTAAAACCCTAAAGGCAAATTTTCCTTACTCCCTACACTGGAAAGCAAAGATTAAGAGCAAGGTCTTGAGCTTCAGCCCAAGGCAAAAGAAAAGAACAACTTAATCAGTGCTTTCAGGTAAGATACTCTTCCCTTTAGCTGAGGAAGCATGAGGAATCCAGAGGTTTTGATTAAAGTCCACCTTCCAGCCTTTTCCCATTTTAGGAGGTTTCACCATTATCTAAGCACTCTCCTTCACCTGCTCACAGAGACTTTGCTAATATAGGCAATGTTACTCAGATTTGTCAAAAGTAATTTAAAATCCCATCAGCATCAGAAAACTGTAAAGGGTGATATTAACCCCTAAGTCCAGCAAGTCAAGAACTGCACTTCCACTAGTTTCTAATGAAAATTACTCTGTAGTAAGTTTGTCTTCATTTTTTGTTGTGACACAGTCCCCTAATTAATACATTTTTACAACCAAAGTAATGAGTTTTCTGTATTTTATCTGTCTAATAATATATCTTCTAAGAAAAATGAGATTAATCATTATTTAAAACACTGGCTTTATGGGGGTTTTATTTCATTTATGAGATCTGCACAGATAAATCAAAAAAACCACCAGTTTCCATCACCCTCCCAGAATGGGATTAATTTACCATAACGAAAATGGATGGGAGCATCAGAAGTGCTCACTCCAAATATGCTCACAGTGACTAATACCATGAATATGAAAAGCTATCTCAACCAATATCTAGGTTGCAGATAGATCTTGGCAGAAAGGAAGACAGAGGAAATGAATGTAATCACTGCAAAATATGTAAAAATGACTGAGAGAGGAAAGTCTAGACAATGTGAGATGATTGCCATGCTCTCCAGCTTGGAATGCAAAGCCTGTCTTCTGACTGTTCTGAGGTTTAAGCTGCCAAACACACACTGCTCTTCAGACCCATACGGGCAAGCAATTTGCCATATGTTTTAGAACATGGCACAAGTACCCAGAGATGCACTACTGCTAATGCTGCAAATAGAAAAAAGCGAGAAATGTCGCCCCGTCTCTCTGATACATTCGCAAGGGAGTGGAGTGCTCCAGGCTTGTTTTCAAAAAAAATACCAGCCCTCTACATGGTTACATTTCCTTCTCCATGCTTGTACCCATGAGAGCTTGCCCTGGCTCCCAGAGTCCTGGCACCAAAGAAATGATCTGGGGCTCTGGGTTGATGGCCGTGTTTGATACCACGACCACTACCCAAGCTATCTAATATACATTATTTTCTTGTACTGCAGTTACAACTAGAAGTTTTATAGAGCTGGACTGGTATCTTGATGAGTTGAAGTCACAGCTGCTGTTAGAAGGAGCTGATTCAAAGATTGAGATCTGGAGAAAAGAGCACTGGTGTTCTCAGCCTATTCCCCACCTGTGAGCTCCAGGTGCTATATCTGCATTATCAGTAGTAACTTCAACAAGGCACCAACCTAATCTTCAGTGAGACCCCCGCTTATCTTCACGGGTGGGTTTAAATGTTATTTGCAAACATTAATAAATCTATTTTGCCTTTTATTTCAAGTGGCCCAGTTGAGAGAATTGGAAAGAAACAAAATCTAAAGGTAGTGGCAAAAGCTGCTACACTAGTCCCAGTAGTGCATTCCTTGGCTGTGCATTATTAAGACAACACAAAGAACATTTCCAGGAATACCATTATGCTGCTGCATAGAGAAAAATGCTTCTGATTAGCATGTACTCGATATGCTTGGAAAATTAGTTCTCCTTCAGAGAATTCCAGCAACAAGTGAAACATCTGTTGTTTCCTCCAAGTTATAACAATTATTTTACAATTACTCTTTTGCATACTTTGAATTTCTAATTTTTTATTTTTATCCAGAAAGCCAGGATTTGTGGTGCAATTGGAATTCACAATGTGCACATGTGTGTGGGAAAGAAGAATAAGAAATAATGGCAGTCCCTAACTGCAGCAGTATGTCAGCCCAAGGCTAAAATTGTTGGCCATCTACATTATTTGCATTCACTGTATTAATTCCCCACTATACACAATGGGAATTAATCCCATTTCAATAAATTCAATGGCTCCTATTTATTCCAAGGTTGATGGCAGTGATCCCTATTGTTTGTAGCCACACAATACGCTTTCTGCAGCCAAAAATCCAGCTTCCACCCCCTTCCCATTGCACATTGCTTGTGCAGCTGTGGCAATACCAATGCTCGGGGTATAAACAACACTGGAATAAATGGTGTTAAAAGAAAACCCTAAGTGGGCTGGAGTAGCAACAGCATGGCAGCAGAAATGTGCAGAGGCACTTGGGAGAGGCAGGAATTGCTTCAGCCAGTTTCATAAGCAGTGAAAACAAGTCATAGCACGGGCAAAAAAGAGCTGTGAAGAGTCAGACCCCTGGACAGCACAGAAGTCAAAAACCCAGTAATATTCACATTCATAACGCTAGGGAGAGACTCACCTCATTATATTCAGTGCAGTTTATCTGCTATGAAGAGCTGTTGCTTCAAAAGGTGATGCACAAAGGAGAGGTGAGAAATGCAGGTTGAACATGGTACTTTGCTCTTCCTGCTGTGTTTGCCTGCACCATGACAGCACAAGTGCTGTGGGCAATGGCCTGTTACGGAAACAGGGCTCCAGCATCAGCCTCCGAGGGTCATTGTAAGTTATTTCTGTCATCCACACAGGCTGGATGAATAAATAACTCACCAAAGATACTTGGAAGCAGTCTAACTTAGCACAGGTTTACAAAAGACTGGAACCAGAACACCTTGCTGAAGGACAGGGGTAAAATAACAGTGGTTCCCCCTCTGCAAGCTGGAGATTTTTTGTGCTATTTTTATCCACCCTGCAAACATTTTCAGGCCAGCCAGCAAAGGCCTTTGAGGAGTATCTTTGACTCAGCTGCAAATCTACAGCCTGGAGACAACATAGGAGACATATGGCAAGCCTTGTCTCTGTCAGCCCTACTCCCTTTGAGCAGAGGGTACCCTTGATTCCAGCTGCTGGGAGGGCACACATGGCAGGGATTGCTCTGCACAGAGATCTTGGCCAAGCAGGGAGGGGGCTCTGCTTCTAGATGGGTTTTACAGCTCAATGGCATCACACCTTTACACCTGGCAGCAGCGTTGCCATAAGGGATTTCCAGTGTAACAGGCACAGGACGAAAGCGTGACCCCTGCAACTCAGCCAAAACAGCGTTTCCCCATGCGTGTGGTCGAGGTCAGAGCCAATCTTACCCATCCTTCAAGTTACTCACTTTAGTGATAAAGACATGGATCTCTCCAGGTACACCTGTGTACACCCTGGTACAGGCTGTGCCTGCACAGTGCTGCCTGCAGGCTGTGGAGCTGTAGCTGTACAGATGTGGGCAGCACACCAGCTGCCCTACCACAGCTCAGGGAGAGAGCTGAGTGCTGGCACAAGACTATGGAATTCATGTTTGGAAATATTTTCTAAGAGAAAACTAATAAAATTTAAAAAGAAAAGAAGAAAACAAATGTCTTCCTTTCCAATGGCATCCGAACTAATTACGCAGCTGCAAACGCTGTTAAAGTTTCATTGCAGAACTGAACAGTAAAGTTGGATTATCTGCTCCAATTTAAGTGGCTGAAAGTTTCGCATCTGATTCTAAATTACCCACACATTTTTCCATCCACACTCAAGAGAGAAACATCCAAGAGGATCACTAAAATGAAGGTCGAAGAACAACTGAATGAATTCCCCTCTAAAGGAAAATGTGACTTTTTAATGATTGCCAAGGAGGCCCTGGGTCAATTTGGCATCTACAATTTAGACATCGCAGGCCAAAGAACCCTACATGAAGTGGAAGACCAGAGCCCTGGGTATAGTCAGCAGAGCATGCAGAGCTGTTGGAGAGTG
Source organism: Melanocharis versteri (assembly GCA_013397845.1). Lineage (NCBI taxonomy): Eukaryota > Metazoa > Chordata > Aves > Passeriformes > Melanocharitidae > Melanocharis > Melanocharis versteri. Next base: position 748,583 of record VZTG01007065.1, read on the forward strand.
ACTTTTCATCAAGGTCAAACCTCTATCCCTAGGCTGGTTGTCTTTGACCCCAATCAGCACTATTGTAGTGATAGTTTAAGGAAATAATAGAGTGCTCCAAACAACTATTTCACCAAAACTCACTGGTTTAGTGCCAATTTCCACTTAGGTTGCATTTGTTTAACTACAATTTTCAATTAGTCAAGTAATTCACTTCTCATTTATTTACATGCATGAGACAAAGCAAAAGATTTCATTTGATTCATAATCATATGCCCAGAGACTCAGGCTTGGATTGTGACACGGGCAGAGGGCAGCCAGCTAATTCCTGACAAATTTCATTACCAGTAAGGCCATGCTCAAGAAACAGGAGCTGTTTATGAGGGCTAGAAGTGAAAAGCTGGTGGGTGTTAAGAATGCAAGTGTGCCTAAACATAAAGTATTGTCATTCTTAAACATAAAGACTGAAGCAATAAATTAAATTAGTTAGAAATGGAGTATTTTTGGGAGCTTGTCCCTAAAGTGCATGTGCTTTCCTTTCCCTGAAACAATTAATCAAACATAGAGGGGGAAAGAGAAATAAAATGGACAAGTCGTTCTGTGGCATGACCTTATTTCCTACTCCAGATTGTGAACTTACACAAACTTGTACTGGAAAAATTGAATCTGACCAGCCATCAGTGCTGTTTATTTTATCAGAGGTGCTTGTGTCCATACTGAATGTTGTAGCTTCATCTCTGAAGAGCCAGAAAGGAAATCTCTCCTGATTTCTCTCTCCAGAGAATTCCGTTACTGATAGCAGGAGACATAGCATTGCTTACAGCCCAGAAAATTGACTTTTTATCACAAAACCAAATCTGCAGCAACTTCAGATTTCTGTACGTTTATTTAAAGATGGCAAAGTGTCCGGTCAAGTGTAAAATGATTAAAGAGTGGGAAGAAATAGGTAAAAATATAAACTTCTAAAAAATACTTTATCTTATTTAATAACACTTCAGGAGAGTTATTTTTAACATATTGAGGTACATATTGACTCTCCAATGCTTAATCTCAAGTAACTAATCTGAAGTAATGCTCTACAGATATTTTACACTTGCATAATTCAGACATTCCATAAGGACCTACAGGCACCATAGGTACCTGGGGGAAGCTCTCAAATGGCAGCCTGACAGAAAATCCAGATGGCATCAACCAAACAGGTTTCTTTGCCCTTTCTCATTTATTCCTATTGCCACACTGCAAACTTTCCCCGATGAAACCAAGATGGGACTTACAACTTGACCTGAGCTTTTACATTAACATCCAATTAAAATCCAAGGTCTTACATACCTGTTCATAGATAAACCTCCAGTGTGTCTTCAGCATGACAGCACTAAAACAAGATCTGCTGAGACCTCGTTGCCAGCGAGCCCAACATGCCTTTAACTTGCCTTAACACCAGCTGAAGTGCTGTGCAGCTGCCCACGAGTCCTGGCTGCTGGGGCAGTAGCCGTGTGCTCCAACACCAGCCCCAGGCAGAGCCTGCTGCAAGGCACCGCTCCCGGGCTGGAGAAGCAGATCCAAGCCCTGGTACAGCAGGCTGGCAAATTCTCCTTTGCATGAACCTCCCCTGTACCAAACACCTGATATTGAGCAGTACTCTACAGCAACCTCAAGACTACTGTAGTCACCCATGCAAATTAAACTCCAAGAGGTGTAGCATTTGAGGATCAAAATGGCCGAAGAGGACAGACACCTGGTGGCAGTAGCTGATCAGCTTTGAGATGCAGGACATGGGGATCTTCTACATTTAGAACCAATTTCTCCACATGCTTTAGCCTCCCCAAGATGACTGGGGCAAGCTGCAGTGATCTACAGCCATGGGGTGACAAAGCCTCCAGCCTGCAATATGACCATCCACAGCAAGACAAGCGACAAGAGAGAAGACTTGCAGCTGCAGCCTCCTCCGATTTCTGTAGTTTTCTGTTACTGTGCCTAAACTGTCCAAGTTCTGTCCTGTCCCAGTCCTAATCAGGGGAAGTAGCAGCACACTGTGGGGGAAGATCATGGTGTCCCTTGTCTATTGAAAAGGCTTCACATGAAGGCCCTTCTCAAGGCTGCCTGTGTATCTAGAGAATGTACATGACATGCCAGACTCCAGCAGTGATTGACTGCTTGAGACAGTAAGGAAGAAATCTTATCTCCACCAAGCCCCAGGTGATGCTGGGCTCACGTGTTATATTTAATAATGCAGATACCCAACTCTGACAGTAGAACTGTCACCAGAAGTGGGTCATCAGTTCCAGGTATCAGAGGAATCACACTCCCTTTTTTTCTGAGTCATCCCTCCCACAAACTGTCCATGGCAACCTTGGACATTTCCCCCTTCCCGAGACAGCTGTTTGGTTGCTGTCACCAGTGGCTCTATCTGCTCAGGCAGGAAGGCAGTAGGCCAAAGGAGCAGATAAAACGAGCAGAGCCGACAGGTACTACCAAAAACACCTTTATCAGCCCAGTCAGGAACACTGGCAATGCAGGCATCTCCTGGTGTTTGCGGCCAGACGCTCCCCGAGGGACAGCAAAATTGCCAAGATCACCTTCTGTCTGAATACCCCCCACACAGGGACTTCAGAGGCCAGATGCAGGCTCTGTCCATCACCAATGACAAGATGATGGTGACTTTCAGGAAAAGGAAGCACCAGCAAAGCAGGATTCTAACAACCCACCAGAAATGCACTACTTTTCCTAAGACCCTCAGGGTACAAAAGCAGCATTCATGAGGAAAGCCACAGTACAAGGGAAGACTTGGGGGGATTTTTTAACAAAACAAGCAACACGGGCACCTTCTGAAGGTGATCTCTGCTGTCTTGCAAGAATTACACTGGAAAAGAAGACTTTGTCAGCTGCTATTTATTACTAAAAGATTTGCTTCCCCAGCTCCTGCACCCATATAGATATACTTTGTGCAGTCATGCAATAAAAATGAGATTGCTTTATGGACTGAGAACAAAGAATCATGCATTCCTCCTTCGAAGACTCCTCTTACATTCCTACTGAGGGAAATTCACTACTGAGAAACTCGTAATGAAAGTCTGCCTAAGGAGGCAGCAGTGGGTAGACCAGCAACACCAACGTTTTTCCTCCTTTTCCTCTCGACAGGCAAGTTGGATGCCTTGGGGTTTGAAGTATTCAGTAAAGACAACAGCAGCAGCCCACTACTGCCATCTGTAAAAATGATAATTCTCTCTACTGTTTGCTGCTGGGTGCCAAAGATGGACCTTTGAAATCTGAATCAGTCATATCCTTAAGCATTACCTGGAATGAAATATGCTTGCAATCCAGAGAAGTTTTTGGAAGTTACTAAATTTGGTAGCTACCCAAAAGGTTTTAAATGTCCCATTCCTAGAAAATAACATGAAGAACTAATCAAATTATTAAAATATCTTTCTACATTTCACCTGTACTTTAACTTAGGTTGTTCTACATGATATTCTATATAATTTGCATTCTGTGAGCAGGTTTCTTTCCCAAATGTGCTTTAATTTAAATAGTATGGATTTAAATCAAAACAGGCAGACACAGAAATATGCTGGACGTTACTAAAAGATATAGCTCAATGCATTTTTTTTTTCTTTTTTACCATCAACCATAGAAAGCTTTATTCCAAGCCTGATCACACTTTCAGTTACAAAACACGTGGCAAAAAATAACAGTTAACACGCAAGATCTGCCATATTTCTACTTGCCTCTATTCTTATACTGGACTTTCCACATTGAGAGATGGAGAATAAACCTCTCTCATTTTTAACATAATGAATATACCTAAGGGTAGCAAATTAACATTTTTATTATTTTTAATTTCATTTCACAAATGTTTTACTTTTCCCAAGCCGCCATTTGTTAGTGCAACAATCCAGCACAGTGCTAGTTGCTGAGGTATACATGGTTAAACTAATTTCACCCTCAACCCAAACCGCAGTGTTTTCTCTCTCCTTTTTTTTTTTTGAAGTAATGAAAGCCATATATTCACTATTTCACATTTCTAAAAATAATTCCACTCTAGAGTAAAGAATGGTTTTGTAATAATGACAGGCTGTAAAAAGCAACAGCCTTATCTTTTATCACCCATAGAACTCCCACTGCTCTTTTTTTTTTTTTTTAATATATTTTGTGCAAAATTAAGTTCTGTGTAGGTCTGTACCATAATTTGGAAAAAACTGTATATAAAATGTACTTAATTTTTAAAAACAATCCCAACGTCAAACAATAGAGAAAGGAGAAACAGATCAGAGGCAGCTGAAGTTTTCACATGAGAAACTAAATATAGTATGTTCTTAAAGCTCCAGTAATACATTCTTCCAAAAACCAGAATGCACTTTGGTCATTTTTAAACGTTAGTACAGAGGCAAATAAAATACAAAATGCTTGTTTGTGTTGCTTTATATATAAAAATATTTTTATACCACATAAGTTTAAGACTCAATACTTCCAATCTTTCAAGATTCTGAAGATTAGCAAGCACAGTGCAATGTCCAGACTCTTGTCACCAATTACTTGTCATTTTTTCAATATGAAGCCAGTATCTTAGAAACATCAAGTGTAAGAATACTTGTGCCTGGTGGTATTAATCCTCCCACAATAATTTGCAGAAGGAAAGTTTGTTCCAAGCTACTTAATTCCACAGGGCTGGACACATTATTTTTGTCACACTGAAGAACCACGAGTCAATATGACTGGTCCTTGTGGGAGGCAGGGATAGCAGGCAGAGGGAGAGGTGTTGGAAACCCCAGCAGAAAGCGCAAGGGAATGACACCTGCTGGGGAGGAATGGGAGTTATTTCAAGACACAAACCTGCCAAATACCAGGCTTTGTGAGCTCTGCTGCTCACCAGAGCAACTTGTTCTTTGTGTTTAACTGTTCTTAAACTTCAATGTGGTATGAATGGCATATACTATAGTGTACAAGAGGAGAGCATCTACCTATCTTTTGCTCGGTCATTCAAAGCATTCCTTTCACCAGTAAATAATTTGCTTGTTTAAATATTCAACTTCAACATATAATACATACTGCTCCATAGTTCACCATAATATATCCCAATTAATATACATTTCTATGTATAAAGTTTCTCATTAAAAGTAACAATAAAAAGTGCACATGCACAGTTGGAGCTGCGCAGAACAGCCCAGTGTTTCAAATAAATACAATATTTCATTTTTATCAAAATATCATACAGCATGGTAACCATTTACAATTATTGCTCTAATAAGTGTGTTATCAAAGAACACTTGTTGACTTCTTATATAATATCTTTTTAATATCCCAGGATATTTAAACTGCAGCCTATATGAGTTTAGATCCTGGAATTACTCAAAATATTAGAAATTCCCACTTCTTTCTAATACTAATATAAAACATTTTTGCTACCTGTCATACTGTATTGTCAGTACTTTATTTTTTGAATATGTCTCACTTTTCTGTTGCAACCAAACATCTATTGACATTGTCCTCATAAATGACTGGTGCAAATGAAATATGCTAAGCAATTTTACCACACTATCAAAAATCAAATGACTTCCATATAGTGTTACTGGTAACTACAAATGTTCAGCATTGGCTTAGCTTTAACAACAGATAGAGCAATTTAGTGTAATCAATTTTCAGGATTTCAAACTCTCAGACACACAGTTTTTGACCTTTCCTAAATCTGAACCTTTCCAAAACTAAGCGAGTAATTTGAAAATAAAACAAAAATTTCAACTAAAACGAACATAAACCAGTGAGAAGATGAAATAAATACAAAGATTGCACAAGACAGATGTAAACACTTCAGTTTTCCAAATGACTTCCTTGAAGAGGTTGTAGCTTCTGAAATACAGATTCAGTGGCTGCTGTGAGGCAGTTTTGTCCATCAATGAGCTTTTCTGTAACACTGTGTTATTTCATCTTCTTTCTATACTGTCAAGATTTGATCTTCCAGAGCTGGAAAAATTAAAGCAGTACATCAACTTATTTCTCAAATTATTTCTGTTTACCAGAACTGCAATATCCCCACGTTTTTTCTTACTGCATTTGCTACATATTCTAATGACACGCAAAGCACATTTTATATCCATTTACTTCTAACAAGAAAAATACAGTAGATGTAAGCAAACTTAATGGCCAATAAAGGGCTTTGTGACAACTACAAGCTTGTTCCTCACAACCTGAATCTTGAAACAGTTTCCAGAGTCTGCAGTTCGGGGGTGGGGGCAGAGAGAAGGATCTAAGGGGACAATCCTTCAGCAAGGACAAACCAACACTGTAGGACTGGTCACAGCGATACCACTCCTACTGCAATGCCTCACTGCAGTGCAAGACAAGGACAGCCTGCACTGTCTGCCTCCCTTAGAGAGCTACAGAGTCAACAGTGAGGAATTAAAGAGAGAAATCAAATCTAGGATGTGAAGAAAAGTTAAGGAAGGTATGGTATTTATGTGCACAAATGTCTCTGTATTTACGTCTAAGAATTCTTGTAATTAAGTGTCCTAAATTAAGTTACGAAGCCATAAAATGAAAAAAAAAAAAGTTTAAATGGCTGCTCTGACAAATACATCATTATTCTTCTGATACAGTTTTAATTTAAGAATTTAGTAACCGTTTTCAAAAAATAAATCTTCCAGGTAGCCCAGTTAAGAATTAACTATGCTACCATATGTGTTCCTTCTATGATAACATGGTGAAAAAAGGGATGCTTCTCAAGTATTTACCTTTAGATTAAATCCAAGCAAGTCACTGATGACACCAGAAACAGCTGACAGGATGACAACTTGGGTGATGTTATAAAGCAGTGGATTCATTGTAAGCCCATATAACCTAAAGGGACTGTCCAGTTCCTAATAATGCAAAACAACAGCATAGTTAAAAAACAAAAATGACACAAAGGGGGTTTTGTTCACATATGTATTGAGAAATATTAGATACTTTATGAAGTCTTGAAGTCCCAGTGGAGTAAAACATTCTCCTATTATTCTGGATATAAAACACAATGTGCAGGAAAATATCCATCACATTAACTGATTGCTGACTGCTGTTGTCTAAATAACTCTTCAAAAAATTGGAGGCTACCCATGTAAAGTATCTACCAATCTGCTCGTGAAGCCAAGAAAATAAAGAGCTAGTTGCCACCATCTCAGAATTCCTTACAATTTTCCAGAAATCACCTTCAGTGTTAGAAGAAGTGACAGGCAGCAGAACCACAAAAAATAAGAAAAGAAAGATTTTTCATAATGACAGAAGACTACCTCATGACTATGAAAATTAACAAAAATGTCTTTCCTATTGCAATTCCCTTCCTTTTCCAATAATTTTGAGACTAACTACTGATCATCATAGCCATAAAAGGATGATAAAGGAAAAAAAAAATCCTAATAATCATTAGACTGCCAATATTTTACCTTTTTTTTTATTGGAAGGAACAAAAAATTAACCCAAATTAATCTGCAACAAAACTTGAACAAAGAAGCTATTTAACAGATTTTCAGTTATTGGTGTGTGAATATAGTCACCCAAACTTTTCTGGCCTAGAAATATGTCAAATAAAGGAAGGCAAAAGGAGTTTTAAAATATAAGAGAGGATTATATAAAGTCTACCAACCATCACTGCTTTGGTCATTTATATTTTCTAGCTTTAAATTCATCTTCATCCCTCTCCTGCATTACATTCTGGGCCTTGAAAAAGGCCTTATAAACCCTTTCTTAAAAAAATAATTTCAAAGCTACAGTTCTTCTTTCAAAAAGGTGAAATAAGAATGAACAACCTTTTCATTTAGATGTAATGTGGTGTAAAACTCTGCTGCAAATACAAAAGATACAAAAGACATGATTCTAAGAAGGACAGCAGAGAAATTCTTTAAGGAAAAAGCTTTTAGATTTTGGATTCATCTTACCAGTTTTGTGAGTAAGAAAACAGTAAGAATATTCAACAGAATCTAGTCTTTATAAAAGTTTAAATATCAAAACCACCCAAAATCAAATTAAAAAAACCCTGAGCCCATTTGGCTACTGGGCATGAAGTATGTAATTGTGCTGATCAGTAACCACCAAGAATTTACTTAAAGCTCATAGTAGGTGGCTCGGAAATCTCACTTTTCGGTATGTTCTCACAGTAACTAAATGACGGCCTGGGTCTGGGATTTGTGCCACAAAATTCAAGTTCCCCATTGGAAAAGGCTGTGAGTTGATACACTTCTGGCAAGAGTAAAACATGAACACTTTTTCTGAAACACCAAGAACAGCATGAAAAAAATGGAAGCAACTTAGACCAAGAGTTGATCAGCATCCAACCTGCCCACATTCTCATAGCACACAAACACTTCAGCTCATCATCTTCAGCTCATGAGATGATACCCTGAACCTGTTGGGCTTTGTCTATTCTTGTGCAGTCCCTCCTTGAACCCAGACAGCCCTTCTGCATCCACAGTGTCCTTTGACTACCTGATGCACTGAGAATACTTCCTTTTGTTTGCTTTACAACCAGGTACTAAAAGCCTTGCAGTCCCTTATTCTTACACCAGGAGATTGCAGCACAGCTCTCAAGTTGTTGCTTTGTCAGCTCTGAGTCCTTGCTGACTCCATCAGCCCTCTCATGGAAGTGCTGTATATCTTTTTAGAGAGGAGAGGACCAGCACGCACCTTGCTCAAGGTGTGCTGCTGGGGGGAATTACTCATCTAACTAGAAGAAATCCTCTGATCTCAGCTACTGGCTGGCCAAATTAAACTGAGTTTTAGCTTCATTTTAAGGGCTGCTCCCTGGAACATAGGAATCAACAAGCTAAGGGACCAGAATTCAGTGTGTGGTGGAGTGAGGCCACAAGGTCTTAAATCATCACTATACTGACACTCAAAAGAGAGAATAAAATTGCATCATTTATTTCTCAAGCATTTATCAGTCTGTCCATTCTGAAGTACCTTCTCTCACACTGCTAATATACAGCTAAAGAATAAAACTTACTGGATGTATATAATAATTTGCAATCCACAATGATAGCAACATAACAGACTGCAGTGTAGGAACAAGGATCATCACTGTGAAAGAGGTACGGGGCAAATTTAAACCAAAGCACACCCTACTGCCTGCAGAAGTCACACAAGTGACTCTTTAACCAATCTGTTCTACTTTTTTTTAATAATATGGGAATACTATTTTAATTCTTACCTTCAATAACTTAGTAGCAAGTTTTAAAACATTGTTCACTAGTGTCAGTTCCTCCTTCTTATTAGGCTTTTTCTCCATTTTCAAGTACAAGTTTATCTGATTTAAAACAAAAACACAAGCATCACCACCTACTCAGAATGTAAAGGAATTAATTTGGAAATAGTTAATATTTCAACAATGTGATTACTCAGCAGCCATATGATTAAACTGCAATGACATTTCTGCAAGCAAGCAAACTTTTTGTTTCCTTTTTAATATTTAAGAACAAGTACTGGCTCAGCACCATAGGAAAATACAATGTTTTATGATATAACAAATTACATTTGACATTATTGTAGCACCAACTTTAAAGTTTAGTCGGATCTATAAATTAGGCAAGAAAAACCACCAACATAGGTAGGGTTTACATAACTTCTTTTCCTCATTCAAGAGTTGCCAGAGGTTTGACAATTCACCCCCAGAAGGTTTTTATACTAGTGGGCAGACCTCACAAGACTTAACATCCTCAAAAGTTATTGAACAGAACTAAATGCTAAAACACAATTCTGCTAAAGTGTAATTTCTTTTAAAAGATTCTAGTATAATTTAGTACTTCATGAGCACCTTGAATGCAGAAAATCAATCTTTCCAGTGCCTTGAAATATTTGAAAAATTATTAAACTACTCATTGCTGTAGGAGAACAGTATATTGAACATTTCAATACTTTTGTGATGCAGGCTTTTTTAGGTCATTATTTCTGAGAAAGTTGAGTTCCAATTAGCTCTCTTTTGGCCTTTTAGCAATTTGGAAACATCAGCTTTCATTCTCAAACAACCTATCTTTGACATCCTATATCAGACAAAGGCTAGGTTTTTTCTTTTCTATTGCGTAACAAAAGGGAATTTAAGGAAAAAAATGTCTTGAAAAGCCATTAACTTTTTATTTTAGGATGACAACCTTTAAAATAAAAAATGAACAATTTTGCAACGTGCTAAACGTCCTTCCGATGACACTTACCTGACTACAGGAAGGAAGTGATGTTACATGCTGCTATGATATATTTAACCACCTTGTTGTATGGTGGTTATTGAAATAAGGGCCACAGACATCTAAAACAAGTAACTGATTATCAGATCTCCCTAAAAAGACCACTTTAAGTTTATTACACAGGTTAAAAATCAAAACCTATGTCTAATATATTCCAAGGCCTATTAAGCTCCTGAACTATCTATTGCTATTGCATTTTAAACTAAAATGGTGCTTGCAGAGGCAAAGAGATTCCAATCTTTAAATATAAAACTACTAATTTCAACAAAATTCAAGATTTATAATCAGGACTAAACAAAGAATAAAGGCTCTAATTAGCAACTCTGAAAACCCTAGGAAGATTCAAATCTCTTTTAAGAGCTATTATGATTTCCTCCTTAATGTCAATAACTAACTTGGCATCAGGAGAAGAGTGCGTATGCACAGCCATCTACCACACCTATTTTGAGACTCAAAACTGGCAAAATGACTACTATGGCCAGATCATACATTTTATTTTGCTCACAGATTTACAAGACCAATTAAAAACACTTTCAGAAAGATCTGAAAAACTACAACCAAACAGCGTACAGTCAAAAAAATCCCTTTTAGTCTCCCATCATGACTCCTAATCATGAAATTCGTACACTGAATACAAAGCACACAGAAGTGCCTGGAACTTTGCTGGCAAAGGTAGAATTTGCAATTTCATCTTATCTGTGGAGCACTTGAATCTGGGTGTTGAGACGCGTTTGTCTTTTTTTGTTATTATTGTTGTACTTTCCTGTTTGTTTGTTTCCAGCTTTGTTCTCCTCTCAGAAAGCCTAATAACTCTAGTGTGTCATTTTCCAAGACACTGGATCAGATGTGCTTTTCTAGATAAAGTGAGCGTCAGTCAATTTTTTGGGCTTGACCTCTCTTGAAAAGCCAAAATGTCAGACTTCCACGAGTCTGTCTCAAGAACACTGTAAATATGCTGTAGTACCCAGCTTTAGCAAATGAAACCAGTCTAAAATGAGTTCTACCCAGGGTGAAGTGTATTCTTTTAATTTTCTGAGAAACAATTGTGAATTCTATTTTGGTTTTCATTTCATAAAGCCCTCAGGCATTTTTGAGGAAAAATACTTATAACAGGATAAGCTGCATTCAATGCAAAGGTAAGTGTCTGATGACATAACACTTCTTTAAGTTCTGAGGACATATAGAAAGTGTTTCTTTCAACCTCCATGCTAGATTAAAATGTTCAAACATTGACTCCCAGGGAGAGCATAGTATGTATAACCTATGAAAGCAAAATAAAATAAATAAATAAATAAATAAATAAAGCCTTGACAATCCCTCTCCCCTTGCTCTCTGCATTTTTTTCCAATCTTTATACCAAACACTTCCCTCCATTTTCATTCCAGAAACAGCAGACACAAACTTCACCGGGACACTTGACTATTTTTACTCTGATGATCAACAGAACCATGCAAAGCTCTCCAGTCTCAGGAACTCAAGAGAGGTTTCAGACTGGTGCAGAATAACTCATTCAAGACAAGGCAGAGGGGCAGTCTGGCTTCTCAGTGTCCAGTCTCATCACCTTTAGTAAAGGTAGCATGAATTCTCCTTGAGCAAAATATACACACAGTCATTTATACCATCTGTCACAGGCCTCACATCTTGACTTTGGGACACACCATTTGGAAGATTTTATTCTCCTACTTCAACACATTTTCTGTAGGAAACCTGTGAAGGTTTCTGGAACTGCCTATTTACCTTGCCCTGAAAGGTTTGTTTTGTACCAGTGTGAAACTTAAGAGGAAAGAGATTTCTTTCTAACCTAATGCTAATTGAGCGTGCTTAGCTCGGAGAACTATCCGCAGTGCCAGGCAGAGCAGAGAGGGAAGTCTGGTACAAACACCAACCAGAACATTGCTGAGAAGAAACACACACAGACCCAAAGCCAAGCTTGAAAGATGACTGAAAAAAAAAAGATTTCCAAGGAGTCTAGAGGACTGCAACCTAGCAGTCCTAAGCTACTGGACTGGAAACAGCAACTCACCTCATAGAGGGTAAGTTTGTTTTCAAATCTTTTACTCACCAATCTAACACTGAGATTCCAGGAGTTTTTTTCATATTTAAAAACTACTTTTTATGTTTGTGTTCTGTTAGATGTTAAATTATATCAAAGGAGATGGTACCTCTAAGCCCACTCAAACAGAAGTTGGGATAAAGTCAAACATTTATCTCAGAAACTGAACTTCGGGTTGTACAGTTGCTTCACTTCCCCATAACTAACTCCCTAATCCTATTTTTTTTAATAAATCTACAAGGCCTGAGACCTACCACATGAATAAGTTGTTTAGATATAAAAATATAGGTCTATACAAATTCTCACCTGCTCAGTAAGTAATATTGAGGTATTGCTGTACTTTTTACTTGTTTCAGATCCAAGAGTAACAAATCTTAAGAGAAAAAGAGTTAGAGAAATGCACCAAATTACAAGTTCCCAATTGTAGTGACAATCAAGGAAAATCTCATGCATGTGAAGTAGCTGAAAAAAATGGAGAAAAGAAACCAAAATTTAATTTGAAATAATAATTAGGTTTTGATACAAGAAAATAGTTGCATATCTCCACAACTTCAAGAAACATATCCCAGTAATAAATATATGGAAGGTTTTTAGGCCAATAAAATCTGACTCATAATTTTAAACCAACACTGTATCAAAGATATGAGGCCTGAGAAAAGATAAATTAAAAAATACACTCTAAGACAATTTTAAACTCCTGTTCAAACTTGCAAAGGCACTACATGGGATAAAAAACAAAATACACCCTCATATGTACTAAATTTTATGTAAATTGCATTCTTAATAAAATACTTATAGTTAGCTACCAAGCAAACACAATAGAGTTAATTAAAAATTAGAAAGAAAATACAACCAGAAGCCTTCAGAAGCTCCCTTGTATTTTGAAACATAAGCTCAAAGACAAATCTTAAGCAACAGAAATCTTCTTTAAACATAGATTTGCTTACTAAAAGATTTTCCACTAGAGGGCAGGCAAATATAGCCAACAAGCCTGTTTCTCACAAAAAGCATCAACCAAGGTCAGTATCAACTGTCTTTGTAGAAGTGTGTTCTGATGCAAAACGTTATGAAGAAAATAAAAAATGTTCCAAAAATCACAATGAAAAATGAAAGAGGACACAGCTTTAAAATACAACAGTAATATCACAGAATCGTAGAATGTCTTGAGTTGGCAGGGATCCACAAGGATCATCGAGCCAACTCCTGGTCCTGCACAGGACACCCCCAAGAATTACACTGTCCCAGGTGCAGAATCCACCACTTGCCCTCATTAGACTCCACACCACTGGTGATTGCCCAGCCCTCTAATGTGTCGCAACAAATTAGTTTCTTTTGCTATTACAGAAAAATAATCCAAAGTAGATGAAATGATGATACAAAATGGAGCTCCATTCCGAAAAGCTGTAACAGCAATTACTGGTTTCTCACTGGGGTCTTCTAACTTACCAGAAATCACCATGCAAAAGGCACTCAAAACTGTTTTAAAAGCTATTTAAGTCACGGTTGTTGCTCTACAAGTAACATTTCCTCACCTGTGCACAACAGATAAACACAACTGAGATAGTCAGCAGGAAGGCAGACGAAACTATTACATCCACTGAGCGCTGAGGACCTCGACGCTGAAAACACAGGATATGCACATGTGAGTGAAACCCCACCCAACCAGCACTGGTATTTAGCATAACTAGTTAGACCCACACTGTTTTTCACTGGCTACTTCTCAGCTGAGTCAGTTCCCTATGCACCTGCCTCTGACCACTTTTTTGTTAGCCACATTATTATACAAATGTTCCCGGTGGCACAGGAAAAAGTGGAATATATAGATGTGGCTGTGAGGGAAGAAGGGAAGATGTTCTCTCCACAACGATTTGCAGAAAATTAGAACACCAAAACTACATTTTATTATCCAGGTGATGTTATCCTTCTTTCACCCCACTAGCACCACAATAAATTTTGTTTGCTTACAGTTCCGGCTTTCCATGCTCTCCAGCCTCCACACTGTAACTCTTTCATGTTTACATAAACCTTTTCCTGCTTGTAAAAACTACTGATAGGAGATTCCAAGGATCAGAATGTCTTCCAGATAATACTTGGGCATAACTTCTAGCTTCACCTGGCACACATACACTTACAGCACAAATACACACGAACTGTCTTCCTTTATAAATTACTTGTGTTAATGACACCAACTGATGAGACTCTTACAATAAGATATTGTCAGTATCAGACTACAAATTATCACATTTTACCCAACATATTCACACAACTTTTCAGCTGGCATTACTAAGACTCCCACTCTGAACACACTCATGCGTTAATCCAAGGTGAAAACCAAACTTTAACTTTCCCAAAATCTGTCTGCCTGCAGGCAGTGCTGGCCCAGAGTCACTAAATTGAAGCACACATGGGACATATGCACCAAGAGTAAGTGTAGGGGAGGAAATACTCAGACTACAACACCAACCTTCCATCAGCAGCATAGGAGATATTTTTTGTTAGAACATAAACATACATTATTTTAAAACGTATTAAATGTGTTAAAACCTTATTAAAGCAAAAGCACACATTATTTTACCTTTAGATAGGACCTGAGAGAAAGCCACATTTTTATATTTTGCACTTTCTTCAAGCGGAAGTGAGGAACCTCTGATTTTCTTGCCCTTCTGGCAGATGTTAGATGACCAAAAAGTTTGGCAAAAAGTAGCCTCTGCAGAGAAGAAAATAAAATTACCTTAACTGTTAATTTGTAAGGTACAAAGAATTTCAGAGGTACAAAAAAATTTCAGAGGTACAAAAAACTAAGAGAAAAGGCCTCACTAAATATGTCAAAGTAATGTACAACATACCAGTGTAAATTAAAATAAGTTAATATAAACCAGAAATAAG
Organism: Melanocharis versteri; assembly: GCA_013397845.1. Lineage (NCBI taxonomy): Eukaryota > Metazoa > Chordata > Aves > Passeriformes > Melanocharitidae > Melanocharis > Melanocharis versteri. The sequence continues at coordinate 763,700 of VZTG01007065.1, forward strand.
TGCAGCATATTATTAAAAAGAAGAAATACACTAAAACATTTTTAAAGTCTCCATACTCCAATGATTAACAAAATTTAGCTACATTTTGAGTTCCTTTATTCAAACTTTAGGCAACAGATCTGCTATGCTCTTAAAATTTGGGAGAAGAAAAACAAACCTGCCAATCATTTGCATTAGAGAGCACATATACAACAGGAGTTCCTTTAAACAGAAATCATTATTAGAAGCAGGTTAATTCTATTCTACTGTATTACGTCACGTATTTTGACTATAATTTGAGAACAGAAAGTATAAAAATGTTTCTTTTGCAGACCAGTAAGAATTTATATGCTGCAGCTAGTAAGGTTGCTCTCTGAAGTTTCAATTGCAATAACAAGCAACGATGTTTTACTTCAGAGAGCAGCTCTCACCATCTCCAGCCACAGAGCTGATCTAACAACGAAGCAGGCAGGGCCTTGGCCAGGGATGGACAGAACTGTTTTGAATGTCCCATCCCTGGAAGTGTTCAAGGCCAGGTTGGATGGGGCTCTGAGCAACCTGGTCTAGTGGAAGGTGTCTCTGTCCATGGCCGGGGGTTAGAACTGGATGATTTTCAAGGTCCCTTCCAACCCAAACCATTCTGTGATTCTGTGAATTAAATTTAATTGAATGAAACACACTGGAAATTTATAGAGCTCTTTTCCTGAAACTACTTCTCCTTGTGGAAACCTGAGACAAACTGGGACATGACGAAGCATTAGGTTAATACATTGAGCCAGTTTTCCCTCAAAAATTCTCTCTAAGAAAAAAAAAATACCAACAAAAAAAACCTTTTAGCTACAGAGACTTCAGTCCACTGGAACTGAGTCATCTCCTAAACTGCAAATCCACTGAATGTTTGTCGTCACTGATCTATGACTCATAGCATGCTGAAGAAAACAAGTTTAAAATATCCACTAAGTCAAAAAACACAAACATTAAACCTTGGTTGGCTTCAGATGAAGTCTCTTGGTTTGCTGTTCATACCTGTTTATATGTTCTCTCTGCTACACAGAGCAGGAAAAAGAAAATCCACACTAGAGACACCCGGACCATGAAACTTATAATAACCATTGAGAGAACCAGAACGTCTCCGTCTGATCCAAACGCAGTCATGCAAAGCTCCGTGGCAGAATGTGCAGCTAGTTGTTCTAAATCTTTAGCTTGGGAAAGTCGAAAGACAAAGGGCATTAAACCCAAGATTAAAGATATGACATTCCCAAAAATCTGATAACCAATTCCTGGTATATAGCTGTTCACCTAAAAACAAAAGAAAACAAGGTATATATTTAAGTTTGGAATGATTTTGTCATTAATTCAATAAACAAAATATTGATGTTTTCATTTTATCACAAAGAACATTTTATAATCTGATAAATTATATGAAAACTTCAACCAATCATCTTCCCATTTTACAATTAAAAAACAGGAAGTCCTCAAAGAGCACTTAATGCACAGGATTCAAATAAGACAAATCATTTAATAACCCAACAATAAAACACTGCAGGTGAACTTCAGTGCATATTCCTGCATTAAAAACTCACTGAATGCTGAATTAGCCAAGTGGGCCAATCAGACTGTGCTGCTTAGACCCTGTATCTTGCTCCTGTTTCTGTTTTGTTTAGGTGTATCCTTTTTAGTGGAATCAAAGTGTTTACAGTGCAGACAGGACTGGAGTTCTGCTGTGCTGGCTATGGCTTGCTGAGTTTATCTCTGCTGAGTTTATCTCTGCGTCCAAATCTGTAAACCCACAACCTCAGGCAGAGATCAGAACTAGGTTTGTGAATAAATGGCTTTTTAACAAGTTGGAGAGAGTGTGTATCAACTTGTCAGAACTATTGGGCTTTCTTCAGCTATGCTTGGATTTTACAACCAACTCTACAAAACAGCCACGTTGTCTACATTGAAAAAGAGCACAACATCAATTAAATGCATTTCCAACTGTTTCCTGAAGAGGAGTGCTAGGAAAAAGGAGAGAGGACTAGTGAGAACATCCCACTCATCCTCCTAGAGGTTTGCTTCCTAAAGAGGAAAGCTTTCTTTTCCAATCCTAATTTTAGCATCCAGTTACTCAGATCTGTATATTCCTAACCCAATAAATTACTTGTTCATTGAAATGAGGGAGATAAACATGAATATTCACAGCCATGTGTCAATAAAACTGAGGTTGGCTGTGTGAGCAAGCACCTAACAATGCAAACACCTTTTACTGTCTCAACACTGAAGATGTGGTAGCTCTTTAATCTGGTAGTAACAAGTAAATCAGAGTGATGTAAGCCATAGAACAATAACGTGAATGAGACATACCTAAACAATAACAAAAACAAAACAAACAAATTTAAAAACCCACAACCAACCAAACCAAAACAAAGAACAAAACCCACCCAACAAACCAAGTTTGGTAGTGATAGTTGTAGTGCTTATACTTCTAAATAAAATATTTGCATAAAGTAAAACAAATACTCACTCTGTTCATTATCATACCACTGATTTCAAGCACTGACATATCTGCTTTCTTGCAGTCATTACCCTCCCATACAATTGCACTTATTTTTTCTAGTCCTGGATTCAAACTGTGGATCCAAGGCAAATGACTCTGGGAAAGACAAGGATTATCTTCCATCAGAAATAAAAATCTGTTTTCATGTCAATATGCCTTTGTCAGCAATATACTAACAAAAAAACCAAAACAAAAAACAACCCCAAACAAAAAAAACCTATACCTAAACACTTTAGACTGACACAAATATTGCTATATAGCATTTACTTCTACTTGTAAGTCATTTTTAATTCTGACACATTTAATGATTTTTTAAAAAATTTATTTACCCCTAACATTCTGAAAAGCACTCTTCTCAAGGGAAGCCAAAGGGAAGCAATTTTTTTTATTTGCTCTTAATGATGTTTGAACACTTCACAATCCTTGTTATGGATAAAGACCCCCCTGTGCACACTGTATCTGGCCAGACTCAGAGAGCAGTAGGTGTCTAATCAATACAGGCAGCTCCTAGGGCCAAGCAAGCCCAAGGTAATCTTCTGAATGCACTTAGGGCTCAGGGACCTTTTACTCGAACCACAGAGCCAAGTGAGAGCTAAAGGATATGGAAAAAATGTTGAGGTGACATGTTCTGCTGTGGCCATTTCTCCATTTTCCTCAGCCCTGTCTCCCTCCTCTGCCATTCAGAAGATTAAAATCGCTTTCAACTTTAGTCACCTGGCACTATGTGCATCACACTGCTGGAAGTGGTGGTGCTGGCAGGAGCAAGGGCATGCTATTATTTTTAGATTTTAATTATCATTCATTAAAAGTAAAGCTTTATTTTCATTTTATCTCTTGCTTTGCAAGTATTGATCTGAAATCTTTGTAATCTGCTGAGTACTCAATTATCTCCCTTCTTATTTCCACTGGATGAAGAAAATATGATTAATATTATTGAAACAGTGTAAATATTTGTTGCAGGTTTTTCTTAACCACAGTCTTTCAAGCTCTCCCTCTAGAGGGAGTATCAATACCAGGAGCTGAAACTCAAAAATTTACAATCTGCAATCAAATATAAAAATTCTCAACTGGTCAAATCAACATAAATCCTCAAGTCAATACATACACTGTAATTCAACTCACTACTCCAAGGCTCAGTTTTTTATGGAATTCAAGCAAGAACTAAAAATAAAAAGACTGCATGAAATCCAAATTGCTATTACTAACTTTAAGGTAAAAAAAATGATAAGCGAATACAATTTGGACATGTATAATACACACATGATATCATATATATACATACACATAAAGCATATGTTATCCTTCCATTTGCTTTTCTTATATATACTTTTTAAATAAGCGAACAGAAAGATGTCTGGTAAGTGCTTATAAAAAGCAATTCCACTAGAGAAAAAAAAAAGGGAGGGAAACCCACCAAAATCCAAACAACAAAAATTTAAGCAAAACAAACAAACAGAAAAAGCAGAAAAATAAACAACCATACACAACCACCTACCACAAAGGAAACTTAAATCAATCAGTACTTGCTGTAAACTAGAATTAAGATTCAAACACTCAAACATTCTACAGGCTATCTTGATATATTGTCATACCGTCTTCTTTTGACAAATTAATGACTGAGTAGCAGAAATCGAGTTTTCCTTGTTTTAATTCTATCAAATCACTTTGGCTGTTACTTCCATTTAATACAGGTCTTTCTCCCACGCTTTCTGTGACATATGATAGGTAACACTGAACTTGTGTGTAGTGTAAAAATCCAAAACTGGTGGGTACCAACCTGATGAAATGGGTCATCTCTGAATTCTTTCTTCACACACGGATTCACCTGAGGGCTTTCCACATCTGTCTCGCTGGTACAGGACGAGTGGCACTCAGCACAGTGTAAGAGGTCCTCCCACAGCACATCTTCAGTTTCTGACTCTGGCCTCGCACTCTCAGAGTCCTGTCTGGAGCTTGAGCACCGAGAGCTGCAGCTAGTACCTGATTTAGGTGTATCCTGAAACCCAAACATCCACTGGAATTATTGCAGCTGTTTTATTCTACATCATTTCCTGGCAGAGAAGTTATAAAGCCCAAATCAGTGTTTCCATGTTTATCTGGATTTTTAGGTTCTAATCCATTATCTTTCTCATCAGACAGATTTGGATGTTTATTGGAAGTGTGTCTAAGAGGTTGCACATTTTAAGATACTGTACCAAAAAGCAACAGTCCATGGCCTCTGCTTTTTAGGGAGGGGGTCACATAAGGAAGAATCAAATCATACCCATTATTAAAAGGAAATAACTACTTCACAAATTTTTAGAGCTCATTAGTTTAGAATTTAACAGCTATTATCAAGCCACAGCTGTATATCAAACTTCTGAGGAATTGACCCTCAAAGTCCCCTAAAGTCACATTGTTACTCCTAACATACCTTCTCAAAGACAGAGTGAGCTTGTTTGAAGAAGCAACGCTTCAGGTACAGAGGGGGAAAAACAAACAAGGATGCACATAGCTAATACCAGGTTTATGTGTAATCTGCGCAGTTATACATAACAGTTTAATTATTTTTAAAAAACTGCACTTGACAAGCAAGTATGCCTTTGTAAACTCAAATTTTACCTAGATCTTAGATAAAGAAAGAAAAATTTTAAGTTTGAGACATTCAAATCTCCTAATGCATACACATGAAACAATCTACTGTTGTCTTCAGAACAACAATATAGAGTTTAAACTACTTTCTACAATAAACAGAATCAATTTCCAGCCAGACAGGGGTGTAGTATTAAAAGCAGTATCAGCCTAGTCATTGCCATCCTCTGGCAATTTCCATTCCCTCTTAACATCAAGTTTATTTCTTTCTACTAATTTCTCTTGAGAACACACACAATTTTTTACACTGAAAAAAAAATTTAAGCACTGTTTCAGCAGACATACTAACTTAGTGTGATTCATAGTGCATTACCATCTGAAGAAATGTTCTTCACTCCTTCTGAAAACCATTCTTAATGTATTTTATGTAAACTATTTTGTAAAGAAATGTTTAGGAAAAATTTGGTCTGAACTCTTTCTCCATTTTTTACAAAACAAGGGATAATATCAATGCAGAAAGAGTCTGAAGTATTTTTTTTCTTAAAAGATATTTACAGAAGGCAGTCACTACTGAGTAAAGTTAATAAAGTAAGAACATTAAAAAAAGCTTGCTCAAACAACAATTAAGTAGACACTTAAACATGAAGATAAAACAAAACGCAGGACAGAATTCCAGAGTATATCCACTGAATTCACTAATTTTTTTTTTTAAATACAAAGAAAGCTTTCACTGATTTGAAAACTATTGTTTCATTTCCTTTGTAATGGTGTGGGGGAGGCGAGTTGGTAGCAAGAAAGAAAAGCTTCCTCCTTCATTGCATCAGTCAGATCAGTGAACGGGGAATAAGTGTAAAATAGTACTGCCACAGCTAACATTTTGTCTCTAGTTTCTGAAGGTATCTACAGTCTTCCCTAGCTTTGAAGCGCTCTATGCAAGAGAAAATATATTTAAGCTGAAAAACAACAAAAAAAATCAACTGTAATAGTGTCTTTCTGCTTCCTCTTGTGAAGCACTATGGCTGCACACAGTGAAGGGACATCTTCTGTTCCATGAAACAAACAGTGCCATTATCACAAACCACACATGCAAAAGGCATTAAATGCTTAGATCAATTAACATTCTGGATCTTTCTAATCAAAGTCTGTGAGAAATAAATGAAAGAATAGCTTATCTATAATGTTCTTTATGCAAAGCATCAACTTCAAGGCTTTGCAGTTGTGATCAGAGCAAGCAGTATCTGAACCCCTCCAAGACACTTTTCTTGTATCAAGTAGAACGTTTACTCATGAGACTCTGCCTATCAAACCCATCTGTTAGTGGACTTTTCTCACTGCTGATTTTACTCTTTGCTTTCTTTCCTCAGCCTTAGTGAAAAAACAGCAATACAGCCATTAAAAAAAGTGTTCCATATCTGTGAAGTTGCATACCATTAGCAAAACAGCCTAATTTTTAAAAATAATGAATAAATAAACAAAACCACAGTAAGAGATCCCATTCTCTTTCAATATCTTGAGTCCTTACAATTAAGGATTCTGCTAACATGGAATCTATGAAATGCCCTATTATAAGCTGTAATGTCATCAAGTCTCTTAAAATTCTGGTATTTTTTATATATTAACAATTTTGTTAAAATTTCATTACAAGATTTTATATTATTTTTTCAACAAACACAAGGGAATGAAAACTCAGAGTCAATTAGACTTCTTCACAAGAAAGTGAGTGAATCCAAAATACTAAATGAAGAGAAACAGGAGCGGTACCATGCTGAAAACTTGCATATTGCCAATTACTACTGATTCTGTAACAAAGCAAATTATCAGAGGAGGTAGCTTGTGTCATGAGACAGCAACAGAGTTACCACAACCTGATGCAAAATCTACAGAACATATTTCAGTCTCCTTATAACAAATCGAAAAATAGGATGAAGCTCAAAGAAACTAGATTACAACCTCTTAATTTCAGAACACTGTCATTAAATAAAAGCAAAAAAAAAAATTCTCTGTTCCTCACTAGCATGACTTCCAATTTACAGACTCCTAAAATCCAATATAGGAAAAAAAAAGCATAGTTGAGGAAATGTCATAGTTTAACTCCAGCCAGCAACCAAGTACATGCAAGCTGCTTGCTCAGTATACCTACTCAGTAGGAAGCCAAGGGGTTTTAAGAATTTACAGGCAAGAAGCAGTAGAAATGAACATACCTCCAGAGGGTAGTGTTTCTTATAATGGTGAGACTTCCTGTTCCGAAGTGTACAATCGCTAGAAGTGCGTTCTACATTGCGACGTGAAGAATAGCCAGTTTCAGGCCCTTCCTCACTGGAAACTTCATCTGATAAGTTTGTCACAGTCCTGTGAGTATCCTAGTGCAAGAAATACAGTATTAGTAAGACACAGAGTCTTATTTACTAAGTCTTGTTCTCAACTAGTGAAATCAAATTTCTTTCTACAACTTTGCTATCTGTGCTCAGTCACACCACATATTAATGCATTTTCAAGACTCAAAACTAATTGGCAGAGAAGGAATAATGGAATAGAAACTGTAATATCAAAATAAATTTTTTTTTCAAAGGGAGTGCTAGTTCACATTATCCTCAAAAAAGATTATGACATTCTTATTTTAAATGTGATTTTTCATAAACTGACCATGCCAAGATAGGCTTAGAGAAAATGTATCCACATCTGAAAAAAGAACAAACCAACCCAAAAAATCCAAACCAACCAACCAATCACAACTAATAGTGTAACATGGAGTTGTTAACATTTACCACTTCTTACAAGGACAAAGTGCTTAGAGATTGCATGTTGAGTACTGAGGTTATTAATGTGTGTTACTTTGAATACAGGATATCCAGGAGATAATAAGACCCAGACAAATTAGAAGTTCTGCTTTCTTCCATGACCACTTCTTATGATTCTGTAATGATTCCAATTATTCCCTCTCATTCCTATTCCTCACTATAAAGAGTCCCGCCTATTTCACTTGGAGGGAAATCCTGCTTTCCTCATCTTCTACACAGATCAATTTAAAAAAAAAAAAAGGAAGATGATTCACAGGCAAATAAATGCTCAGAATGACCTTAAAAATACAAACTGTCAGTAATCCAAAATCTGTTCCATTTTATCACAGAGATAGACCATAAATGCCCAGACTATCAGAGAAGGTACAGAATGTTGACCTGGTCAGGAAATACCCACAGATAAAGCACAGCACACAAATCTGTGCATTGAAATACCGAATACCAAAGGATGTTTGAACACCTTTAAGGTTCCTCCTGCAGGAAAAGGCCAGGAATATGATAAAATAAGACAACTTGCTGTAATTTGTGGCTTCAGGACCCTAAGCCTAACTTCACTTCTAAAATATTTTTAAGAATAAAGTAGATAAAAATGCATCAAAGGCATCATAAAAGGCAACAAACACACTTACTTTGTGGTGGCTGTGGTTGCTCAAGGCATCTCTCACTGTGGCAGGGCTCCACCCTGTCTCTTCTGGCCTAATCACTTCACACCGACGTTCATGGCCCTGCACACATTCTTCACTGCCTTTACCTGGCTTTTTCCCATCAAGGGACACGTAGCCATTATCAGTTTCAGTGGATTTATCTATTGAGCTTTTTGCTTTCTTAGATCTATATTTAAAACAAATACATGTATTAAATTAATTATCCCCTTAATTATTTCCCAGCCTAAATCCTGCTTATTCCTCTCAACCCATGTTTTAGCTTTACTAAGATATCCATGAACTAACAATATTAACATTTGATTTTGATGCCATATTTGTAACTATTTAATCTTCTAAATAATATCTATTATCCTCTCCTAAAATTGTTACAAAATAAACTGTCAGTGTGAGAAAGAAATGTATATCACCAGCTACTGAAAGAAAAGGAAAGGAAACCTGTTTCACAACTAAAACTTCACAACAACTTTGGCAACAGAAGTATCACAAGCCTCAAAAGTGAAACAACCCACCTCTATTTTATCTTAACAAATAAACAAGGTATGCTAGAAGTTGCTTTAATAATTATTAATTCAAAGCAAGCATGCAATTTCCTGAAGCTGCAAACAAACATGTTATTTAGTACTCTGTACACTGATATTTGGTGTTGTTTTGAATATACTCTGCTTACTGACAACCCTACTAAACAGAAGGGGATCTACTCATTTCTGTATTATCCAGCAACACCCTGGCAACATTTTTCAGTATCTCTTACAAACACACCAATTAATCTGTTTTTCAAAAGACAAAATCTTAAGACCACTTACACTGGTGAGTAGTTCCCATAACATCCTCTAGAATCAAGGCCTTTTCCTAGACAACAGATGTACCAGCAAGACTACCTAATGCCAGAAGACTCCCTCAAAGCAAACATTTGGATGATTACACTCTCAAACTAGAAGGTGCAGTGGATGAAAGAATGAAGAAGAAATAGCAACTTGCTACCTTACTGACAGAGACTTTTAGTCTTCTCTTAAGGTTCTATACTGTCAAAGTAAATTCAATTTTGTTTTTTAGATTCTCAGAAAGCTTGGTGGGGAAGGAGGGGAGAGAGAACAAGAGGAGAGTGTCATAAATAAGGCTTCTGAAATGTTTTGTTTATATTACAAGTAGAACACTGGGCACAGGTCAGAGAACTATCAAGAATCTGTTCAACTGATTTTGTCCTCCTGCGAGGGAATATGCACTGCCTTTCTCTTTAAGGACTGAGGCACTCTGTGAGGGCTTGGATTACACAGCAGAAGATTAAATTCTTCTTTAATATGTACATCAAACAAATTGTGAGAATTTGGAGAGACACCTAACATTCCTTCCAAGATAAGATATCCCACATAAAAAGGGGAGTCCTGAACACAAAACATGTCTAGGGACAGCTAGAAAAAATAGAAAAAAAAATCCAAAAAGGACCAATTCAGCTCACAAAATAATGGCATGCAGACAAAATGATGAAGAGAAGAGACAATATTACTACAGTGTTTCATCCTCCTTTCCCATCTTTAATCTCATTTCATCATCCTAATTAGGAAAAAAGTTAACATTTATATTTCTTTTAAAGCGAAGGAACTGCCTTCCAGTGGCAACTCACTGCTAAATTATAAGTAAGGTCAGTTGTGAGTACTGAGGAAGTAGCACTAATATTAAATTATCTGCAATAAGGAGGAATCCAGATAAGCTGATCTGTAATTCATTAAATACTCTTCCAGCACTTTTTAAATCTTTCTAACAGTGCAAAAGTAAATGCAGTTCTCATCACACACACACATCCAGCCAGAGACACTTCCTCCACAAGTTGCTAAACTGTATGAGCAGATTAAGGGGACAACTCTTCCAAGTTCGATATGAGAATTTTTTATACATTTTATATGAAACTTTAGGAGGAAGAAGTAGCCTCAAACAGTTGAATAGGGACAGATAAGAGAATGAAAGAACATATGCACAACTTTTTCAGATGGGATTTCACTATTCAAGCAATGTTTCAGTGCTAAAATTGCAAGACCAAAGCTACTTGTCTGGTATCAACTGAGGCTCATTCTGAAAATCAGGGAGCTTGACTGAAGTCTTTATTTGCTTCTAACACAGAAACCAAAGGGGTTTTTTTGTAAGACTCCCTAAATTTTAGTGTAAGCTTCAAGCCAGAGGAACATACATTTGGGCCTAAAGTTAGGCTTTTGTTATTTATACCATTTTTATACCTTGTTGTTTATACCATGTTTAAAACAAAAAACCAAAACAGTAACAAACACAAACAATATATCCCTAGGTGACAAAAATGTATAGTTTTCTAGAATTATTATATATACATACATCCTTAAATCAACTTTTAGGCTATAACTAAAAGTATTTAGAGGAAAACAACACCAGGAATAAATACAATGTCTTAAAAGGCTTGAATATATGCAAAAGCTAAATCAAGAACAACTTCCAGTCTTATTAATGCATTAGCCAGAGAAAATACTAAGGAAGAGTTAAATAAAGTTTCTAGAAGACTGTGGATTTATACTCTCAAGTATTCTTTCAATGTCTTTTCATTGGGGTTGATCACAAAAACTCTCCTCTCCATTTCCACTGCAAAACTTTTAGAGAAGTTACAAGATTTCCACTGGAGTAAGGACACACACGGAGCAAAGTCCCAAATCAGTACCACATTCTGAACAAATCACCTGTTTGGATACTGCCCTCTTTTCAAGTAAAACTTGTCAACAGTATTTTCTAAATTGCCCCTGTACGGGATTGAAGTCTAGAATTGTAAGTCAGACTGAGTTCTGCCACTCAAAAGGATATTTATTGAATACACAGTTCCAGATTACCAATGATCTGAGCACAGACAAGTGGTGTAGGTACAGAGAGTCCTGCCCTAACACAGAGAACGTAATTTCTGAGGTTAATTTGAAATCACGTATTTATGACCTATACTTAAAATTCCAGAAAACAGTATATCAAAGCTTAATGTAAGTGAAAAACTGCTGGGAAAAAAAACTCAAGAGACATTCTATAGAAGACATTCTAATGTGCTTATCTGATGAGCTTACAAATATGTCTTAAGAAACAGGACAGGTGTAGCTGTGAAGCTTCCTTGCACTCAGATTTCGTAAGATTTTCTTTAAGCAATGTCACCAAGCAGCCAATGTACTCCACACTCTGCTCTTGCTTCCTCATTCCCAGCCCCACTCCCATTGTGCTGACACAACTGTTTGCATTACCATGAAAAAAATTACATGAAGAAACTGAACTGCATGTTCCCCTGCGGAAAAAAAAGGTTATTTTTCATCTGGACAAGTTTGTATGGCTGTAGACATACAAACAACTCTGCCTCTGCAACTGAATGGGTAACAAAGGACTAAGGGCTGTTAACAGCATTCTCAGTCACTCTGCTCTCTTTCCTTTGAAGATACTGTATATACTAAAGCAGTCATCATGGAGGCTCAACATCTATATATATATACACACACTACCTCTCATTAAATGGTTTAAACAAGTCTTTACGATAAGCTCCACATAGCCCTTCTCAACTGAAAATACTCTGAGCCCACCAGCAGGAAAGGCAAGGAAAAAAAAATCAAATCTTCCAACACTCTTACTGCAGATCAGTATCTTCAATGAAGGGAAAACAAAACATTAAAAAGTTTACAAGACTGCACTTGAAACATACCAGAGAGTAATGCCCACAGACCCAAAGAACAGCCCTGGTGCCTTTCACTGTGACCCACAGTTCATCAAAGAGAGCTTAACCCACACAGGAAAAAGCCAAATGAACTCTCCTCTTACAATATTTTTAAACGTTTTTAAAACTTGCCCAAAGGTTCAAATAGATACTCCAAGAACGTAACGTAAGTTTTATCAGTGGTTAAGAGCACATATCACGGGTATGACAGACATGTTAGTGTCCTTGCGGTATTTACAATGAAGCATGCACAACAAAACATCAAGGTAGTAACTTGCATTATCCCTTTTCTCAATTTCATACTACTTTATGAGTGTATTTTCACTTATGAATAAATGCTGATACATAGCACTCAAAATGCTGCATGCATAGCGTATCTTGCACACACAGCTATAGAATGGGGTTTTTTAAAAACTTATTTTAACAGTCCAATCAGCAGATTGATCATTTCCAAACCAGCTCTCGAATCTAACACATTTAGCTGTTTCTTCCAACCTTTAAAAAATGTATCTTCAATGTTTTCTATAAACTAAATGCTGTGTTTATCTGAATCCTGAAGGATTTTCCTTCAGATAAAGTGTGCAACTTGATGACAGTGACAGACTTCAATAAGCATTCTCTTGGAGTAATAAGGAGGTAATGTAATAAAGTAAAATGAAATAGTTTAATTTTTCTCTTTGGATTAAAACTAAGAGAAACTAAGTTGTTTTTCTTCCTGATAGCTTACACAGTGTACTCCTACAACAAAAGATAATTCAACTAAAAGTTAATTCTGTACTCTGCTCTCATGAGATCCCACCTGGAGCACCATGCTCAGCTCTGGGGCCCCCAGCATGAGAAGGACATGGGACTGTGGGAACAAGTCCAGAGCAGGTACAAGAAGACGATCAGAGGGCTGGAGCACCTCTCCTGTGAAGACGAGCTGAGAGAATTGGGGTTGTTCACCCTGGAGTAGAGGCTCCAGAGAGACCACTGAGCACCTTCCAGAGCTGGAGAGGGACTTTTTACAAGAGCATGTAGTGACAGGACAAGGAGCAATGGTTTAATGGTTTCAAATGGAAAAAGGGTAGGTTTAGTTTTCAATATTAGGAGGAAATTATTAACTGTGGGGGTGGTGAGACAGTGGAACAGGTTGCCCAGAGAAGCTGTGGCTGCCCCATCCCTGGAAGTGCTCAAGGCCACGTTGGATGGGGCTTTGAGGAAACCTGGTCTAGTGCAAGTTGTCCCTGCCAAAGCCAAAGGGGGAGAACTAGATGATCTTTAAGGTCCTTTCCAACCCAAATTACTCTATGACAATATTTTTTTCAATTTTTTCAATATTTTTTCAAAATTATTGTATCAGCATTGCAAAAGTCAAGAAACAACACATTAGTCCATTTTCAAATACTCAGATGAATTTGCTATTAAGAGCAAAAACTAGATCAACATAAGTTTAATCATTATGTCAATATTTACTTAACTAGAAAAGGGATAGTGCATCTCTTAACACATATGTAGCCTTGAATAAATACAAACCCTGATAAAAAGAAAGCAGCATGCCAGATATCTCTGAAGACAGCGCCAATACTGCAAGAGGTGCTTGTACCGTAGCTCTGCACTGTTCCCTCCTGTGTGTTATCTGTGGTACTAGAGCCATCTCCTTCCCTATGTACTTCCAAATGTGCTGCTTTCCTTAATTTCCTTCATCAGAAGAGATTAAAATGGGAAAGTAGCTTTGTAAGTGCAATCTGCTAGTTCTATAATGTGTTCAGCAGTTTAAGCATGCAAAAACAAGCAAGATTTCAAAGTATTTTGCTAAAGCTTTGTCATATCAATTTATTAAACTTCATTTTAAAAAAAAGCATGATACATTCATTACTATAGTACTTAAACACAAAAAACACATTCCATTTCATCATGAGAAGCTTAGACCTACAAAATTCACTGCTGCAGTGTTTCCCATTTTAATGGGACAATTCACTGTAGCAAACCACAGTCAGTGGAGTGCTTGGAAGACTTAAATTCTACATTTCCAAGAGCATCTCTTTTCACATAAACTTTCCACAGATTATTAGCCAGAGTTATAAAACTAAATTTGCAGTAATATAATGTCACTCTACCACTATTCAGATAACTGTTTTGAGAAAAAAATGTCAGATTTAATGCATTAAAATTCAAATAAAACTATGCATAAATTAGTCAATGCATAAAAGTTAAAGAGCACCAATTAAGCACCATTTTGAAGTTTCAAATAAAAACAGAGCATCAATTTCTCATCTCTAGCAAAGCACAGACTGTAAACCCCTACTTTTTTTCATGCACATTCTCTACAGTAGTTTCACAATCCTAAATGATAAAGTACTTTAACACAGACTATACCTTCTTCTTTTACCCCCTGTGCTGGGAGGTGGCTTAGGAGTTCGTGTTGAAACAATCTGACAGTGCACAGTCCCAAGCAGCAACATGAGCCATATTGGCCCAATGACTTCAGTCAGAGGTATATTATGTGGGCTTTGGGCTGTATAGAATAGCACTACAGCAGCAACTGGAAAAGAAGGGAAATGAAGTTGAGTTTAATGTCTGAAATGGCCAACTCATATGGCTTTTGTCAAAAACAAACCAGTCAGATGCAGACCTTTACCTGCAATTCAAGTCAACTCATGTAATTCTGAATGAAATTACAATTGCTGAAAAACAGCAGCAATAAAAGTTTAAACAGCTGACTACTCTCTTAATACCCATCTTTTCTTTCATACCTGTGATATTATAGGTATTGTTCATAAAAGGTGGCTGAATGAAATAAGGACGGGGGGAACATTTGGAAAGCTGTGTCTGACACGAAACCACTTTAACTATGGTGAAACATCAGCAGGAGACAAAACCAAAAAGTAAATATCATCCTTAAAGCAGCCCAAATAAACTTAATTCTACCTCACGTGTAATGACAAAGCACAATACAGTGAGTTTGCTGAGACTTGAGACTAGAAACTCCTCACACAGCAGAATGCATTTTAAACTCCATGTCCCAGCCAAGGACAAAACTGCCCATATGGACAGGCAGCCGTGCCTAAGTACAGCCCTGTAAATGTCCTATATACACTTGTGTGCAAATTTTTTAGCAGTGAGGAAAGATCAAAACACAAACCATGTAAACTATGGGGTAGTCCAGCTGAAGTGACCAGAACTCCAACTAGCACTTGTGGTTGGAAAAAGGGCAGTTTCCAATTCCATGGCTAACTGCTAATTTTGTAACCCTATAACCACTTTTCACATACAGCCAACAACCAGGCTCCTGTACCCAGAGCCCAAACACTCAAAAACATCTTCACAGGCTCCAGGTCAAACTGAACACATCCACCAGGCACAAGGCAGGCAGAAGAGGCACCCCCTCTCCTCTCTGCTTATTCTATGTCCTTGTTACTCTGGCTTGAAGAGCTGTGATGTGTGACTCAGCTGAGAGAAGCTATCAAGAAAAAGAAAAAAACACCCACAGAAACTCCAGTAAACAATTCAGAAAGAGAACTGTGAAATAATTCTCTGTGCCTAACATCCACACATCCCGTGAGAACTTGGTTTTGTTCACATACTACTGAGAAGTGAAAGTCCCTTAATTTAGACCTTTCTAGCACAAGAAATACAAGTTCAACAGCTGTCACCAGTTCTCTACTGAAACTGACTGAAAAAATGCAGCCACATACAAAGCTATGTGCCACATCCAAACATCTAAAATAAATCCCATGAAGCAACACCTAACACAGCAGATACCTGGATGTGATGTTCTCCATTAAAAAGAGGTTTGAAGCGTTTTCATGAACTAATCTTTAGCAAGGTAACCAGTATTAGAAACACGATGAACATACAAAACAATGGAATTATTTTTGATTGTGGAAAAACTATTTCTAATTTCTCCTGTCTTTATCCTAAATTAAAGCACAAAAGTTTCCTTTATTACTATATGTGAACTACACTTTTGCTGTATAAGGTTTCTCAAAGACCACATACATCAATGAGAAATCAAACTTACTAAAAACCAATAAAAATAGGTACAGATGGCAAAAGATAATGTTATCCCTTTCTAAATGAGCTTATATGAGTTCCTCACACATACAATTAGCTCCATGAGGTATAAAATATAAAGAAAGGGTCGATTTTGGCTCCTACCATAAATTTGGATAACCATATACTTCTGAGAACACAGAGCTCCACAGATCCATGTGAAATGATTTGCAGGAGTAGGCCAACACAAAATAATTTTAAAATTCACTACTGCTACTTAAAAAACATTAAGTAAAGCAGAGCTGTCTAGAAGAAATCATCTTCTAGAAGACAAAAATTTGCCGATTGCAGATTCCTACCACAACATTTCACACAGATTTAGAAAAATATTACCAATGCCCTGATCTTTTTTAAGTAACATGGGAGGGAAATCCAAGAATTTATTTCTGCATAGTGTGTCAACACATTCTAGTTCAGGTTATCCAAGAACTGCTCCTACCAACAGCTAGGTAGGATTGCTTGGAACAGGATTCCTTACAGCAGTTTTAATTCTTTCTTTATGTATTTATAGTATTTTGACCTCCACTTTTCTAAAACATGGTGGTTTATTTTGTAAAACAGACACAAATGAAATTATATCACATTGGAAAAAAGCTGCTTCAGAGAAAGCAACCTTAGATTTCGAAGACCAACAAGCATTTATTTTTAAAGCATTTAAAGTTTGGAAATATTTTTAATACCAAATTTTAAAATGCATATATAAATATTTATATATCTCATCACCACAACAAACAACCATTACCTCGCTATTAAAGTTTCTTGCTTCATACTTAAGAAATACACAATAGAAATAAACACTGTAAGTTTGCACTTCATTTTCCCATTAGATTA
Source organism: Melanocharis versteri (assembly GCA_013397845.1). Lineage (NCBI taxonomy): Eukaryota > Metazoa > Chordata > Aves > Passeriformes > Melanocharitidae > Melanocharis > Melanocharis versteri. Next base: position 780,815 of record VZTG01007065.1, read on the forward strand.
TAAAAACTTCTTAAATTAAAAACGAGGTATCACTATATACTAGATAGACATGGAAGCAGAAGAAAAAGGTTTTACTTCTACCTTAAGTCACTGGCCTGTTCCATGACCTTGAGCACAAAACATTTCTCTGTTGTTCTCTTATCACACATCGTGCTAATCACTTTAAACTAAAGGAAACCAATGCAAATAAAACCTGGACTTCAAATCTACTGCCAAAGAAGAAGTTTTTTCTGTAGATTTATATTGATGAAAGCAAACATCCTGGTAAAGCTAATCAATTTTAAAGCAATAATTCCAAGTAATGCAATTCATAAATCTATAGAAAACACTTTATTTAAATTATTTTATTTAACTAGGAACACATATAAATGAAATACAGTCGGACCATTTTACAACCATGTCAGTGAGAATCTGCCATGATGACAGAAAATCCAACCTACAATACAAAATCCAGATTCAGGGCAGAAATATGGCCACTGGAATTTGAAGTGTTTTATTTTTAAGCTTCCATCATAGATTCTTGATATTTCGGCACTGCATTATCAATCCTGTACACAATTAATAACTGAGCACACTTTCTGAGTAAAACAAAAGCAAAACTTTTATGTAAGTGCCTGGGTGGGGGGGATTGTTTTGAATAGTTCCCAATAAGTAAATCTGTCCATTTAATTTCACTTACATGTTTATTGTAAAGAATTTTAATTTATTTCAAAAACTATGAAAAAGTCTACTGCTAATTCTGCACAGCTTAAATATCAAATATTTCGAATAGTTGTATTATAGTGTAATATGGAATACTATTCCTTATTTCCTGGTATTTGTTAACTCACAACCACAGAAATACTTTGTCACATTATAGACTATATGAAATAGGGAAATGATGCATTCCAACCATAACTTAGTGAATCAGAGACCCTAAGAAATCTGAGAAGAAAACGGTTAGTTACAAGAAAGCTCTGTAATTAATGTCCTAAAAACTTGCTTGCACGCAGAATCCGCACTGTCTCACTGTTCTTCTGCTTTTAGGGTCTTACAAAGGCACCACAAGTTAAGTGTGAGTATAGTTTTTAAAAATAAATTTACAAACAGGAACATAAAATATTACTGCAATGGTGCTTCTCAGCATAAGACACCCATGAACATGGTAACAAACCAACCACAACTTATGTATTTTACCACTATAAACAAGATTAAAATTATTGACACTATGGGAACTCTTACCATAGCACAGACAAATTAGGAATCTATCTCACAAATGGGGATAAGAAGAACTTTTGATAGAAGGCCACATGAGTATCTGTCAATACTGCAGGTCTTGGTGCACTGGCATGGTGAGATTAATTTTATACCTGCTAATAACATCCCCACACAAGAGGTACTGCCTTTTTTTGTAAACTCCATATATTGTTCTAATTAGAATTTCCAAATGATACAATGATTCACAACTGAGAGGACAGATGGTAAATTTGAAATAGTAATATTGCATGTTAATTGGATTTCAGTGGAAAATTCATTAGTCATTTAGCTTCTCAGGGTACTTATACTGCTCCCACCTTTCATTAACCTTCTGTTCCGTATCTGTTGTACAAACTTCTGAAACACTTATTCTTTTGGCAACTTTCATACTGATAGATACTGACTCACTCCATTAAATTCTTCCCTTTCTATTTTTCCTCTTATGTATCACATACAATTAAGAGACTCACCAAGTCAGATTGCTAGAACTCAACACTGAAAATCCCAAAAGCTGTGAACTGACTTCTGCTTGTTAACAGCTGTCCTGAACTGAATTAGATAGTCCTGAAAACCTAAATTACATTCAGATGTAACAAACTAATGTGTCAAATACTGAAGAAAGCCCGTGAGGATAGTGTTAAATTTTTCATTATGCATCCTTTGTATATGTAAAAGAAATGTTAACCAAGAGACATCTGCTTGGGACTGTGTCATTCCAACATTTTCTGAAAATACTGGAATAGGCCTTAACAGCATAAAGTGAACCAAGCAGCACACTGCAGCTTCCATATGGTTAAAATAAGGCATTCAGTCGAGGCTGATGCTGTAATCCAACACTACCTTGGAGAAGGTAAAGAACAAGCAGCCAGAAAAAAATGACCCTTGATGTCACTTGTAGCCACCACCGGTAGAAGAACGGAAAGAAAACAACTCTCACGATTCCTTTGCGGGTCAAAGATGTCCAAGGACTTTCAGGTTTTGCTTTAGCAAAAGCAGATCCTTCAAAAAAAAGAAAAGAAATTTTGATTTATTTCATCATTATGGCTAATAGAAACCTCAGTTTTTCAACAGCAGAGTAGTTAAGATAGTGAAATGGTCCAAGTACAAGATTTATTCAAATAATTGCATTCAATAATTGCTCCTTTAAATAACTATCTCCTCAATCCAAATATGGCATAAATTGTTGGCGTCCTCTTGACTGTCATTATCAGGAACTTCTACAAATACCTGTATTTCAGAACGTCTGAATAACAAAACATTGCCATGTCAAAAATTATTCTAAAATGAATTATTAAAAATTGTTCTGTTTCATAGAGGTATCAGAAACTTGATACAACAAGTCTCATGAAAACTCAACATGCCCTTGCAGGCACAGCAGAGTCCTTTCCCAACACAGCAAAGGGACGTGAAACATCAACATCTGTAAATTGCACCAGCCATGTCATTCAGGAAAGTGGAATGAGGTCGGGAAGCACTGGAGTGAATCCGTCCAGCTGAGGACTAGCCCCAGGAGCAGGGAAGACACCCAAAGAATAATTTATCTTTGTCTTCTATACCATTTTTTATCTCTCTCATTCAAATGTTCTCTCCCATATCTCTCCATTTCATTTTCTTCCCAGCCAGAAAACTGCGTAAAATTTACTTAAGGGGAATGTGACTTAAATTATGCAAAGTTATTGACTGAAAGGGTAACTACTGCATGCTGCTACACCACCCCCATCTCATTTCCAAGCAGTGCTGGCATAGTGAGCTCTGCTGCACAGGTAAAACACTGCCAACTCTGAAACTACTTTAATGCCAACTTAGACATCCATACAATCTATAATAAATGCTATTCATGTACATCACTGCACTGAAAAGGTCTAACACTGTTTCTCTAGTTTCTTGTAAGTTCAGATGTTACTTGATTTTGTTTCTTTCTCTCACATTCCCATTTTTAAAAAAATATACTGTTAGGTGATGTGAGAAAAGCTTATCTGCACAACCACAGAGGAGTTCAAAGAGAAAATTGGAGGGGGGAGCCCAAACAATACTTTCTGGGGTCCTTCCAGGGTTCTCCTCATAGACCCTTCAATGGAACCACACCAGCCCATCTCAGGCCCATCTCCATGAGGCCAGAGCAGGACAGAGGCAGGAAAGCAGGTGGGAATCCAAACCATGGAATGAACACCATGACCAGGCCCCTCGCAGGGCTGTCCCAGAAGAGCCATGGACCCTCACCACTGTCCAGGTGTGAACCCTCACCACGCACTGCTGGGAGCAGCACCAAGCCACCTTTCAGAGGAAAAGGAATGCGGCCTGACGGGTGGGACTCATTAAGGGGTCCAAGGGAAAAGGAGCTCAGATGGCCCAGGACTTCCAGGGCATTTAGGGAAGAATCCAGGGCTGAGAGAAAGAAAGGGTTTGGGCAATTTAGGGAGGAACAAGTGCTGTGAAATTGAGGGGTAAGGGGATTAAAAAGGACTGGTCACACAAACAGCCACTGCCCAGAGCGCAGTTTGTCCGGCCATGCCAGGGGGCTGCTCAGCACAGCCTGGACTGACTGACTTCTCCCTGAACTCCTCGGACTCTCCTGTGCCAGGGGCCATCTGCTCTGTGTCCAAGGACACCTGCATGGTGCTGAGGGCCAGCACTGGCAGCCAATGCCAGAGCCTGGGGGGAGCTGTGTGTGCGTGGTGTGTCCATGGCGCTGGCAGCCCCAGCGAGTCCTGGCTAGGACAGAGCCCCAGCCAGGGGGTGAGGCTCCAGGGAGAAGGGGGTGAAGCTCCAGGGAGAATGGGGTGAAGCTCCAGGGAGAAGGGGGGTGAGGCTCCGGGGAGAAGGGGGTGAGGCCCCAGGGAGAAGGGGGGTGAAGCT
>VZTG01007065.1:785169-815278 GCA_013397845.1 Melanocharis versteri
TGGGGTGAAGCTCCAGGGAGAAGAGGGGTGAGGCCCCAGGGAGAAGCGGGGGAAGCCCTAGGGAGAAGGGGGGTGAAGCTCCGGGGAGAAGGGGGGTGAGGCCCCAGGGAGAAGGGAGTGAGGCTCCAGGGAGAAGGGGGGTGAGGCCCCAGGGAGAATGGGGGGAAGCTCCAGGGAGAAGGGGGGTGAAGCCCCACGGAGAAGGTGGGTGAGGCGGTCTCTGGAGGCCAGCACTGGGTGTGAGGGTGCCCAAAGAGCGCTACCTGGCTTCCTGGAATGGATGCAGGAGACTGCGCTGGCTGCTGGGATCACGGATAAAAACACTAAATAATGTTTTCCCTAGCCTTCACGAGGCATAAGGGAAATTACATACAGATAAGAATAAATTAAGACTAAATAAAGACTTTCAGAAAAGTCTCATGTCATCTGACCTTCTGTTTCCATTTTGTTATTTAAAACAGGCAAGAAACAACCAAGGCCTACACACTTTTTTACTCTCCAGAAACTTCAACATAACCTTTCCTCTACATGTCAGGAGATTTGAAAGAAATCTAAATGCATGGCTGTAGGAGACTTCTAAACTAGTAACTCTAAAATGATAAATGACAACTCACAAGTTTCTTTTTTTTTTTTCCAAAATCTAAATCTATACAACAAAATTTAAATTAAATTCTTAAGCTTTCAGTTTAATCTTGATGTCATCATTTAACAGTATTTTCTATCCATCTGCTTTAGGGAAGAGTTATGTAGGGTTGGCTGTTTTGTTTCACCTGGGGTTATTTTAAACCTACTAATCCACTCTTGCTATAAGACACAGGGTGGCTCTTATTTTACTACTGAGAAATTCAGCTTTTTCTAGCTCAGAACCTACCTCTTACAAGATCAACATCTATGAGGTCTGGTTTCACATGTCCTGTTTTCTTTGGTTTGTTTCTCAAACCCTGCAATAGATAAATACAATCAAAATACTTTCATGCAGACGACAGACATTACAAAAGACAAAAATATCTATGTGGTCAGTAATTGCATTTAACCTATACTGCTACTGAAAATTCAGACAAACATGTCATCTTCATAGATCCAAAGTACTATAAATTAAACATTCCAAAGAACAACGCACAATAGATGCCTTTTACACACTTTACAATCTAAACAAAACCCAACCAATTACTGACCCACCAGGCTATTTTTCAAACAGGCACTGAGCACTCATGGCTTTGCATTATGCAGACACCGTATGCACACACTTGCAAGAATTAGTAATAAATGTCTATTAGCTTTTCAGAACTTTTGCAGCAAATTACATTCTTGAATCTCTTTTCTCCTCAGACGTCTAACTGAACTTCAGAAAACGCTTACATTGCAACTCCTTAATTCCAAACCTAGACAGCAAATCACGCTGCAATGCAGCGGCCCCTAAGCAAGCTCTCAAGAATCCAAATTCTAGAAAAGTACCAAAATTTTTCCCAGTAGTGAATATAGATTAGCCAATTAAAAGGAAGGGAAAAATCCCACCCAACAGGAATGCAGCAGGAAGAAAAGCAAGCTTATTTTGTCATTTATAAGCAGCATCTTCCATCACGGAAACACCAAACTCTCTGGCAAAGCTTTCAAGTTTGTTTTTAATGCTAAAATGTGATGCTGTACTCTCAAGTCTCAGAGACAGCTGTGAGTTTATTCTGCTCCCCTCAGCTTAGATTCTTGGTCACTTTAGGCAGTAAGGAAATCACAGCATACAATTCATACAGAGTAAAATAAAATATTTCAAGAAATATTTAGGATACAAATGGAATTGTTATGAAAGTCATTTAACTGTTCTCATTCAAAAAGCAGTTAAATTGGTGAACTGTACATTTCTACCATTGCCATGATTCATCCATGTGTAAAAACACTACTTAAATGTAAACATTAAGTATAGATGAAAGCATAAAAATGAGATTATTGTCAATGAGAGACAGATCAGTGAAATCTGGTAGTGTTAATCTTCGTAAGAATAATATCAAGCAAAATGTTCAACTGAATGCAGTTCAAAACATTTCTCACATCTAAATTCAACTGGATTTCTTTTTCATGCAGAAATAAAGATAAAAAAATCAAACTGAAACAAGCTAGATATGTAGTCATTACCTAATGTTTCTATTACAAAAATGAGTTTGCTTGAAAGAAAACAAAATTAATACACAGAACTGAAACATGAATAGGACAAAATGTGCTCTGAGGATGACAAATAGAATACTTTAAATTCAAGCACTATGAAGACCTTGTAATGCAAGGTTTTTACAGAACTGCAGTCCTAAAAGTGCAGTAATTTTATGTGGAATGAGAAAATAAGCCCATAATTAGAACTGGAAATTATCATAATTCTAGAATCAGCTACAGATGCTTGTGTATCTTGCATAAGTAAGCCACTCCATTTCATAAGGAAAACTGAAGTTTAAAAAGAAAATGCTGAATGATATAATAATTTTCAAGTGTATCAGGGCTTATGGGCCACAAGATCTCTCTTGAAAGTCTAAATAAAGATGTGCCTCTTGGAAGAAATAATCCTATAGAAACACATGCTCAATCCTAGGAAAAATTTGTGGCTCAAATTATGTTTTCATTTTAAAGAAAGGATTCTGAAAAAACTAAGTCAAGAGTACAACTTGATGCAACCTTCAGAGGAAAAGAAATGGTGACTCATTCTTTAAAAATTCCGTTGGTCAAACAGTACTTTCAGTGTCCATGGACTACACTGAGTTGGCTCCTTAACTGTTTGCCACACACAGTAAAAGCATTCCATTTATTCAGATGCAATTTCTCCACTTTCTTAATGCATCACAAATCTCTAACATACATGGAAAACAGCAGTGTTTCAGTCTAAGGTTATTTAAAAAAAAATACTCAGTGTTTTATAATGCTCAGACCCATCCAGTTAGTTCATATAATTTCTATTCAGCACCAAACGCATTTCGGGTAAGCATTAGCAAAAGAAGGTTTAAATAAAAATGCTTAAAAGTAGCTGCTGTTATTGTAAAAACTCTTTCACACAAATTTTAAAATTAATCTTAATAGATTCTACTACAGTTATAACTACATTATAAATTCATAGTAAGAGAAACAGATTTTCTACTAAAATATAAGGATTTTCTGGATTTTTAATGAAGTCAATTTATAAATTATTATATAATTATTTCTAAATTTATAATGTCAAAGTGCCGTAGGAGCTTTGAGATTAAAGCACTAATGTGCAATACCTGAACTCAGACACGTGCCTTGGTGTTGCCCAAACTGCACTTCATTCAGCCAACCCAAACTCAGACAGCACCAGTAATTTGTTATTGGACTCCTGAACCAAACAAGATGCATTTCCAACCAGCACAGGGCACTATTTGCAATAACTATTTGAATAATGTGCTACGACACAGCAGTTAATGAACTCCTCTCCTAGCTGTGATGGGTTTTCATGGCCATGGGAAGGACCCTTCAGGCACCCCCAGGCTCAGCTGTGCTGCTGAAATACCTTGGGGTTCAACTTCATGTGGGTATTTCTGTACAGAAACTCTGCAGCTCAGGTCAGTAACAGGTTCCACAGAAGGCAAGCAAGTCCCCATGCACGTTTTGTTTAAGTACTGGGGAGTGAAAAATCCCATCCCCGGGGAAACTGAAGCAATGTACATTTTACTGCTGTTACGTATTATTAGCAACAACTTGAAACTCTAGCAGAAACAGCACAATACTTCCGTGCAGTGCTGGAGTTAAAAAAAATAATTGCAAGAAAATGTTAACTCAATTAATATCATGGGTATATCATATACAATCCACAGAACTAGTAGCTATAGGATTGATTCCTTTATCTCCAAAGCAATTTAGCAATGTGGCAGACACTGATGGTACTGTTAGTTAAACCAAAATGCATCGAACACTGTTAAACTGCTTGTTCAGAGAAACAAAGCCTGAGGTACTTACCAGTCTAATAAACTGTACAAAACAATGACAGCATCATAAAGGAGGGAAAGTAAACTGCAGGTATAAGGTAACTAACTGAAAGCAAAGAGAGCTCAGATAACTGACATTAGAATTCATCACAAAGAAAAGTGAAAGACAGAGGTATTAACACAACTAAGCCCTGTCTTAAGATAAGTGAAAAGAAAAAAAAGTACTGAGATACAGAAAGATGCATCACACTAAATGCTACAGTTATTAATTATGTAAAATAAACAGAGCATAGTATGCTAGTTACATTTGGTTACACTCCAGAAGTCTAGTTTTACTTTACCAGTATTAAATACCACCACATACAATGTAGATTACTTCAGCATACACAACCACAAAAAAAATCTTTAAATGCCGTATTATTACCTTTATTTCTCTCTGCTCTACTGATTTTTCCCATATTTGTTGATCATATGCTCCAATCTAAAAATAATACAGAAAAGAATCTACATTAGGATTTAAAAGACATTGATCAAACAAAATCAAATCAACCTTCAACAACAAGAGCCGCATGAAGCCAGCAAGTTACTTCCTTGGGAAGACTTGTTTACAAAGAAATTTTTATCTTCTCCATTCCATCTCGGCTGGACAGGATCAAGGTAATCTGTAAATGAACTGTGATAGAGGGGAGAGCTGAGCCTCACACAGCCCCAGCCTCATCCCAGGACCTGTGCAAGCCTGAGCACTGGGAAGACCACGCTCTCCTCCACCCCAGGTCAGGATTCCAGCCTGCATGTGACAGAGAGCAGAACTATGGCAGCTGCACTGACATGGGCTTCCAGATAACTTCAAAACCCATACCCTCACTTAATTTTTTTTTTAAACCCTCTATAATTCCCATTCCACTCCACCCACTTCTAAAGCCAGATGGTCTTTAGCTTTATCTCTTAACAGTGCACAGCAACCAGATATATGGTCAGGCTGGTAATCAACCAGCTTACAGCCCAGGGTGAACCCAAAGAATGTCAAGAAATAGCACTTTTCCCCACTGACTGTCAGATATTTAGAGGAAGGGCAACCTTAAACTTCAGGATGTAAGACGGTGACAAGAACAAGTCAATATACAAGACAACATAGCCAAGTCTCGTAAGAAGTTATCAATGATCATCAGATTGCTTTGAACTCTACAGAAACAGTATTTCTAGGTAATAATCAGTAATAATAATCTTTTTTACTATGGCAATTTTAAAGCCTTGCCATCCCAGCTGTTCTACTTAGACACATAACTCATGTATATCTGGGGATCGATTCAGATCACAAACTCTGAGCAGTTAAGTGTAAGATCACTTTTAGGTCGAGAGAGAGAGAGAGACACAGTTCCTGAGATTCAAAGATCTTTTTCCAGCCTGCAGAGGTGACAAGCAGCTCAGTCAGACACCTGACAGAGAGGAGAGAGGAACAACTCCCATCATCTGAGCAAAGCAGCATAAATTCAATCTTACTGCAAGAGTGTGATTCCTCCTTCCAGTTCACAACTGCAACAGACATGAGAGACTCAAGCACAAGTGCACACACCTTGTACCAGAAAACATTGTCCCCATTTCTCTTTTAGTATTTCAGCCTTCAGCATTAATTTAGATGTTAGACAAGAAAGAAAGAAAAAGAAAAAGACATTCTTAGTTAAAAAGGATCTTTTAACCAAGGATCCAACATAAATGCAAAAAAACACTCAAGGAAACCAACACACAAACACACACATAAAACACAGAAATCTAAAAGCATCTTCTGTGCCTCTAAACCTGACCAATTAGTGGGAAAAAAAGATATTTAAAAAAATCTAATTTAGAGTAGTAAATTCCAAAGCATATCTAAGATTAAAAATGAGAACAGCAAACTGAATTACTGAATTACTCTTTCCCAAATTTAAATAATATTTCCCATTCCTAAGAGCTAAACAATTTCTATAGTTTGCTACTTTAAAACTTTGCAAAAGAAACAATCTACTGGCTTTTTGATAATAATAAATACTTTAAACTTCTCATTTGGAAAAAAAAAAAGAGACTGTGGAAAATAACTAGGGAGTCATGCACAGTAGTGGGCAGAATTAAGCACTTACTACAATTAAAGTAATTAAACCAAAGGAAGTTTAACAGCTAACTCTACCTGGATAACAGCCAGCAATTAAAAAGTCAATATATTGAATAACCACTCCACCCAGGCATTTATAGCTAATTGTTCTGGCTTTTCCTCTAAATACATTCCAAATGAAATTTCAGACCTTCCTGGTTTTCATTAAATTTGCTAAGAAGAGCCCCAAGTAAAATTTTTGTGCTGCATAATATTGTGTCCTCCCCTCCCCACTTCCAAAAAAATTTCTTTCTACAAAGACAGAAAGGGGGATGCAAGTCTGTGTCCCTCTCTGCTATGCAAGAACCAAATGCAGAAGGAAGCCTTGGTGCCAATAAAGCTGCAAACTCCATTCATCATTCCACTCATAACTGAAATTGGTATAGAGTTGAACGTCTTTAAAACAGTGTTCTTCTTTCAGACAAATAACAGACCATTTGTTAAAGGAATTCTGGGAAACAGATCCCAGAAGACATCTGACGCAAGGAAGCTGACTGACTGAAAATCTTAATTATACTTTCCTACAAATACTTCTTTTCTCTCTTTAGGCAGCAGCTTCCATCTCCACAAAAAGACAAGAAACAGGGATTTTGCCATTCACATTCTCTTTTAACAGTGCCCTATAAAGCAATTTTTCCATCAGGAGGTAAAATAAGAGAGCCAGAACTACTTTAAAGGACAGGGTCCTTTACAACTGTTTTACTAGAGGAGTGGATCTGTCCAACCACCTCTGATTAACTTTAGTTATTGACATCTGAGCACAGGACTACTCACTAAGGCATGCTGGTGCACAATGAAAAGAGTGAAAGAGGGAATTACAGACAGCGAGCACCATTATAACCTCTCACGTTGTTTTCGTTGTTGTTTGGGGTTTCTTTTTTAATCTACCTCGTATCACCTCTTTGTGTTCTAACAAAGTTTAAGGAGCACTTCAGGTTGCAGGTGTGTGTGCCACTCAGCTCATCAAATTCCAACCTGATACTCAACTTCCCTTCTCGCCATCTGCATAAGCATCCCTCTACACTTCTCTTCCAAATGTATCAGAAGAAAATAGATGAAAACAAAGGCATCATTATAAAGCAGTATACTGGATACTGGCACACTCCATTTCCCACATTAAACAAAAATAGGAAGAACTAGTGTTACTGAAACAAGGCATGTTAAAAACACAGGCATTCAATTTTTTTTCTCTCTTTTATGTCAGGAAAGTACATTTAGAGTTTGTGAAATGTATCTTGCAGAGTTCATTGGAAGGTACGTTTTCATTTACAACAAACTAAATTACAACATATAATGATTACCAGAGATGCCAGACACATGTACGAATTAAAATCAAGAACATAATGTGAATAAGCTGAAGAATGTAAATTAATACCAGCAAACCTTCCTAGTTTTAAATTATTGAGAGCACCAGCCAATTCCAGCTTCAAAGAGTCTGGATTTACAAGTATTTGCATCTGAATTCTGTTTTATGTTAAATCTAATGTAAATCTAAAACAAATGTAGGCTCTTGGCTACTCATGTATTTCCTTACAATTGTACATACCCACAGGACATGGAAAAGAAGCCTAGCACCTAGTCTAGCACCAAAGAAATTAAGCTCTGAAGGCAAGTAAAAGGAAGGAACAACCTTCCAGAGATAAGATCAGGTTGGAACCTGAATAATTTAAATATACACAAAACTTGACCAAAGCAAAGTCTCCCTCAATATGCAGCTGTCCCAGGGCTCCTCCATAGGCGTTCAGGCTCCCTTGGCTGGAGCTCTTCTGCCAACAGGAATGCCCTGACCAACTCCAGTACCCATTTACTACCCACCCACTCTGCCTGGAGTCTCATCCCTCACAGCTGCAAGTTCTGCACCATCCTTCGGAGAAAATTGAAAGTACAAAACACAGGAGTCAAAAAATGGTCCCATTTTTAAGCACACAACTGTAAGAAATGCTCCTAAAATCTCTTTAAGACTTAGTGTAAGACTGTTCATGTAACAGCTTGTCATGATACTTTCAATCCATCAGTCCAGCCTACAATTGGCAATAAACTTTTCTTAAAGCAAACTATGAAACACAACATTCCAATTTTAAATTAATTTCATACAGCAATCTATTATAATTTAAATTATGAAATATATAACCCAAAATTTTATTCTGTAGCATTTTTTTATTTGCTATGACTTGGAAGAAAATAAATTAACAAAAAGTTAGATAACAAGCCTGACGTCTCATTTTGAAATGTACTTTTTATCACCAAGCATCAACACAACCCTGTCGTAGGAAATTTGTCAGTAATATGCTACAGATATTAAAAATTGTGATATAACCTACCTGTAGCAGACGTAGATGAAGTAGTAGATGTTATTTTATACACACTTAGTTTAAATCATGCATCCCAGGCATCCTCAATGCCAAGATTTTATCCAGTCTATCCAACTCAGTTACCCCTAAAACACTCAGTTCTCAAGATCCCAAACCTCAATAAATACCGAGTAAATAAGATGAAAGAGATTCTGTTCCTTTATGCATTTACAGAATTAGCAACCATTCTTCAAGCAACTATAAAAATTTTCAGTAAATAAGGGATTAAATGCAAAGACTGAAAACTGCAGCCACTCTTTCACAACAGAGAAGTAGGTGTTTAACATTCTAAATTAACAAGGTATAATAAACTTTCAAATGGGTTTTCTTGGAAAAAGTTTCCTCACAAGTAATTAATTTCAAAAAAAAAACAACCTAACTTGCATGTGACTTGGCATGGAAAATTAAGCTATACAATTACACATTTGGTAAACTCAATAAAGCTAGCTCTTTACTGAAAAGATTAAATAAATTTGAGATCCTTTTTAAGTGCAGACTCCTCATAACGTTTTCTGGGTTTAAGAGATACGTGCATCTCTTGCAATTATCTGTAATAACTGCACTTATTCTTTCCCAATCAAATATGTCAGGAAGCATTTGATCAAATTTCTTCATACATCTAAGATTTGGCACCCGTACAGTTTGGTTGTGTAACAGCAACAGCAATTCGCCTAAGTAAATAGTCAAGCTATTGAAAACACAGCAATTTTTAGTTCAAAGCACAGTGGAAAGGGCTTTAGCACTGTGCAGCGTTTCTTCCCAGTGCCTTTCTCATACCAAGCCACGTGTGCATCAAGATTGAATTTGAGCTTTGTGAGTGACACTGATATTCACTTTAAGCTAATGTAGTGACGGTATCAACCTGCAGCTCAATACTCACAAGCCCCTTCTGATTCTAATGGAAGCGATCAATATTTCAAGAGGCATTTATAATTTATGACCATGCAGACTAGCAAAGATTATAATCCTAAGAATACATAGTATTTCCTGTTGGATCTTAAAACTTTAATGTTTATCAATAATGAAACTTGTGTACTAAACTTCACTCTTTAAAACCTCTAAACACTTTTACAAGCCACATCACAATAGTACTACAAATACAAAAGATGTAAGATCTAGAGTTTGGTAAATAAATAACAAAGTTGTTTCCTTGTACTGTCTGACACCTTATTAAAATATTCAGTGCAAAAATGTCAGCTAATATGCTTTATTAACTTTTACAGTCCAACATTATTAAAATAACTGTATGGTTTTCTGTATCAATTTTAGTATTAAGATATCCATATATAAATAATTTCTATACAGGCAATATTATTAATTTTGACAATATGTCTCATTTTCTCAAAACTTAGAATAGGATTATTAAAAGTTATTTCAAATTCCAGTTTATTTCTTACATGAACTAACCCCCATTGCAGCAAAGGCAATACTCTAGTTTCTCAGCAGTATAATTATCTCTGTTGGAGTAGATTTCTAGTCTTGGGATGGGGCTTTTTTTCTGGATATTTTTCATTTTCAACGGTGGTAGGTTTTTTTCAATTTTGTTTATGGTGGATACGTGGACTGGACAAGCTAAGCTAAGACAAACTTAGCCAATAAACCATAGACAGAAATCACTATATGAGAGTTGTACACTGTCTATTAGCAGCAAAGAGTTTAGTAACTTTTAGTCAAATAGAGAAGGACAGTGAAGGGATTGAGGTTCTATATCCCAAGGTACAGAGCTTTGAATTTATAACTGCTGAATTGTTCCTTCTGATTTAAAAAATCCATTATTCCCCTCCCTTCTCCCTTTCTGGTGCCAGAGGGAGAGCTGAAACCAGCTATTTAGAGTAAAATTAAGCAAGCAATTGAAAACTTTAGTAAGAGTTATTTATTATTAACTATTTGAATTGCCAATTAATGACTCACTTAAATTGTGCCAATAACTGCAACAGCACTGTATTTACAGCCATTTCACTGAACAATAATTTTACTAGGGGTTACTTTAGACATATCATCCTTTTCAGAGTCCAATAATAGCTAATTAAACATTTATCCACTACATACTAATGGTTTTTCTGAATTATTCTTTACAGATTAATTCTTAAGATCTGTCAGCCATACTTATTTATTGCCCTGAGTAATGGTTTACAAATTTTAGCAGATCTATGAAAACCACGAAACATCTCTTTTCATCACACAATTAAACATAAAGAAAAACTATACACACAAGAACAGTTAGAAAGAGTTTGCAGGTTAAACTAAACGGGAGTACAGGAATAACCAAAGCTGGGCACAGCACCCTAGATGCTGTCTGAGGTGAGCTGGTCAGAGCAATCCTTTTCCTAGGTCCACGGCTACACCACTGGTAACAACGCCCAGCTACTCGCCAAGCGTTTAAGGATTTAAGACCTCTGTAACAATTTTTTTTCTTTAATGATAATGTACTCGCACAAAACAAAACAGCCTCAAGATGTAACTAGGGAAAATAAAACCACTCTGACAGGCTCATTATTCAGTATAATTCCCCTGAAGACCTCTGAAAATCCAGCAACTTTACTGGTGTTGCAACTAGGATTTTAGAACAGCACTGCCCTTATGTCCCTGATCATTTCCACTTCCCACAGCAGGCTTTCCTTGTTGCCTCTGCATTTGTCTGGGTGGCTGAAAGACCAATCATATCACTCAATAAGAGAAAAGAAAATGTTAGGCTATTATTTCACAAAGCCTAATTAAACAATTTAAGAATCAGAGAACCCTTCTCAAGACAGAGGGATTCCAATCTCGTCAATCCCCTGCCATGAGATAGGTTCATGCCCTTGCAGACTCGCAGTCTTAGTTTTAGCTGGATGAGTTTCCTGACCAAACTCACTAAATAAATGTATGAAAGTCTTCGGGAAGGCAAAGCAGGCATGGGAGCCCACAGGCAAAACGCAAGCCCGCCTCGTTCAGCCACAGCCCCAGTTGAAGTGATCTTTTGCACAAGATTGAGAAACCAGAGTTTTGCCTCACCAAACAAGGCATTGAAGGTAAACCCCCACTAGGTCAGGCGACCACTTGAGTACCAAATGTGGAAGGAAACTCCACCTGAACATATATTTTCCTCCTCAATGCTCTGACAAATGCCAACTCCAACACTTGTCAAGTTTCAGCACTTGAAGTCAGACGTTTTTAAACCAATGCAGTTTTGGCATCCAAAGTTTTAGGTAAAAAAGCCATACAGCCTGTCCATTTGGCAAAAACTGCCTTGGGTGCCAGGGTGAGTAATGCATCATGCGAATTCAGTGCCAAAAAGGAAATCAGGTGGTTTCAAGGTAGGATATAATTTTTATTTCCTCCTTTATTAACTTAATACAGGGAGCAGGTTAGGAAAGTTAAAGCACTGACAGAGTTAAACGTGGGCAGGGACCTCAAGGGCAACACAAACAAGCTTCTACAGGTTTGCTCATGACAGAAGGAATGCTAGGAAAAATGTGGGCCCTCTGTGGAAGGAAACAGGAGAGCTGGTTACCAGGGACATGGAGAAGGTTGAGGTACTCAGATGTTTTTGCCTTAGCCTTCACTAGCAAGTGCTCCAAGCTGCAACCTGCTCTAGTGGAAGGTGTCCCTGCCCATGGTGGGGGGGGTGGAACATGATGAACTTTCAGGTCCCTTCCAACCCAGGCCATTCTATGAATCTAAATAGGCAAGTATAATCTTGGACTCGTGAGCTGTAAAACACTGAATATTAAGATCTTAAAGCGATGCCATTAGAACTCTAATTTTGCCCTTTAAAGCCATGAGAGAGAAAACATCTCATTTGTTTTATTGCGCCCTTTAACAGCTGTGCCCAAGGGACACCCAAAGCAGCAGAAAGCCGCATTGGCATGGTTAACTGATATGCAATCAGGTGCAGGACTCAGCTTCAATTCATTAAGTTTCATTCTGCCTTTCCCTACAACCATCCCCAAGAGAAGGAACAACATAATTGTACGAAGTTGTTGCAGGAGAATTTTTGCTCCCATTTTAGCAGCAAGGCTTCTGTAAGGATTGAAAATCAGGAAGTCGTTAAGGTAAATTTACGTATCTTCTCCAAACTGGAAACCAGACCAAAAATTGTCCATTATTATCTGTAAAGCTTGAAAGTATTTTAAGAAGTTAATGCAAAAAGTTACAAGCAACAGAAGCAGTATTTTAAATTATTCATAACTTTATTATTTTTAACCTCAGTTACTGTTACTCAGGCAATACTTCAAGTATATAGCATCAGTATCATACGAAATTATACCACCAGATACTGAAATTGTTTACCATAAATGTGGGGTGTCAGGTTTTTTCACAGGAAACACTACGATGGCTTTCTCCATAAAATTAATCAATCATCAAGCTGAAGCAAATTCCGTACTGTGGTACACACACATAATCCTAAGGATATTAATCAGCGTGGTGCATCTATGTGAGTAGCATCTCGGTAGCTGTCTGGAACCCTTCCAGAGAGCAACGCAGACACTCCTGCCACTCCCTTTTATTGCAAGAAGCAGGGTGGCTCCAAGGCCTGAAAACAAGCCAGACAAACCCTGTGTCACACATGAGTATCTCAGCACTGTACTCCCTAGTGCACCAAGAAACACAGCAGAGGTTTCATTTATTTTACTTTCTACACAACCAACCTGCATCTAGCAGATTTCATGCCTTGAAAAAGTATTTGTGGTGGCTGGGAAATGCAAGCCATCACTGGAAGCACTAAAACTCTGTCCATGCAATCTTGTATCTCAAATTACAAGCTGCTGTAATACCACTCCGAAATCTTACAATCCAACTTAAAATAACTCAGAATTGATTACTGTATTTTTACAAGACAGTAACCAGGAGTTCCAGTGCACTAAAAGCAGAGTAAATTTATTGTCAAAACAGAAAAACATGTTTACATAATAAAAGGTCTGACCTTTTAAACAATTAAGGGTATTACTAAATCATCCTGGTGTAAGGATCTCAATTTCAGACAATAGTATGAGTCATGAGTAAACTTGCTGTTTGCAAAACTTGCCTAGAGTAGGGTTGGAAGAGCTCAATTGCTTAACTCTTTC
Source organism: Melanocharis versteri (assembly GCA_013397845.1). NCBI lineage: Eukaryota > Metazoa > Chordata > Aves > Passeriformes > Melanocharitidae > Melanocharis > Melanocharis versteri. Next base: position 798,611 of record VZTG01007065.1, read on the forward strand.
CATGGAAGAGATGTAAACATGGCTCTTGTTTGAGAAACCAACAGACCTTTGAAACTCAGTAGACACATGAAATAAATATATTAAATAAATATATTAAAACTGAAAACTAAGAAAGACAAGGAGTATGGTATCTACTCAGTATTTCTTACACAGCCTCAACCTACTTAAATGCTTCTTAGTCATGTATAACTAGAAATACCAGAAGTTCTTTATGTTCTTTTTCAAGGGATTTATACAGTAATTTATTAATCTGAAAACACCTCCCCAAAACAACAGCTTATTTTTCTCATTTCATCATAGAGGCAAGTAATATCAATTTGATCAATACTGACTGCAACCCTGGCTCTCTCTTGCCTCAGAAACAAACTTCTACTGCCATAATGTGCTATGCTTTGATCCGTCCCCACTTTCAATCCCAGTCACAGCTGTGATTAGTCAGTAGGTATAATCAGTGAGACAACTCTGACAACTACAATAAAAACTGAAATTAAAATCTAAAACTGGAAGCAACCAACAGGTCGAAGTTCAGTGTCTCGACATCATAAGGAAGCATATTTTAAAAAGTATCAGAATAGATACTCCCAGGAACAGATCACACACGCCACACTACAAAGTTAGAAAACTCTTCGGGGTTACCAGCTGGATCCAGGAGAACCCTCAACACCTGGTACCTAAGAAATTACAGTCTAATTCGCATGAACATCTGCAATTTTTCTGCAATACAGCCATTTGTCTCAAAACATTACACTTCCTCATATTAAAGCAGCATAACTTGTTCATTTGGCAGACCCCAGTCCACATGCGGATTGCAATTAAATTTTGTTCACACCAGGGAGAAGACCATTATCTGGTTTATACATGATCATATCCCTCCTGAGGACAGCTCAGTCCTTCCAGAAGTAACAGAAGTCACCTCACCACAACCCTGTGCCATAAAGGCACTGTGCAATTCCTGGCCAAGCAGAACTCTGTAAAAACCTACAGAGATTCACAACAGAAATGTTGGTTTCACTATGAACAGAAAAAAAGGAAATGTGTGTGAAATAATTGGAAAAAATGACAGAACAAGGGTTAAAAGAATGACCTGTACTGATAAGGAGTAACTGTGTTAGGAGCAGTGTCCTGGGAAAAGTAAAATTGAGGAATGGGTTGCTTACATCAAGACCAGAAGGCCTGCCCTCTGTAAAACCACACCACAGTGTCTCATCAGCAGAAGATCCTGCCTTCCTAACATCAGGAGAATGGAAAGTTGGAGCATATCAATTGTGGCATTCCTTTTACTGTATGACCGACAGGAAAACAGACATGTATTTGAAAAAAAAAAAAAAAACAACAAAACCAACCAGACAACAAACATGAACTTCATTTAAGATTTATGGACTGCAGGCTCTTTCTTGCATCAAAGGACCATCTACATATAAAACTGAGTATCATGAAAGATCTGTCCAAAGGATAGTGCATCATCACCAACAAAAACAACCTCAGAGCCATGATGAGGATCTGACATCCAGCATCTCTTGCACTGCACAAAGGGATCCTGGCCAGACCAAATACAAAGACAGCTTGGTGTTTGGATATCAGCATTCTGATATCACTACACAATGAGTGGATTAAGTGTATGAGAGAATGAGGGGAAGCAGGTAAAACCAGCATCATCTTCCCCTTCCATGAGATCCTGCATTGAATTTCATCACATTAGATCTTTTACGAGTCATTTTCCAAGCCTTTAAAACAGGACCTGCAAGTAAGAAACTGTTCAAAAACCACAGTGTACTTCCAGTGACACTTTTGCAAAAGTACTCTTTGTAAAGCTTCAATAAGAGAAGGGAGAGAGTACATAGTGCAAAAAAACAAAAAATTCACCATTAAGCTGTGAATTATTTTCAGATTCTTAATACATAATTGAACAATTGGTATAAATTAAGTCAGCAAAATTAATTTTTCTGCTCTTTCAACTGTACATTTAATTTACTGTTGTAAAGACCTCAACAAAGCAGACCAGTATTATCTTATTTCAAGAAAGTAACTGTTGCTTTGCTAGAAGCTAACCAGAATTTCTGTTTTGAAGACCATTGCCATTATTTGCGTAAGGACAAGATGTACCCTCTCCAAAAGACAGCTAGAAACCCAAGGAAAACACTAACTCACAAAAACTTATTAAACCACGGAGAGCCAAGACTCTCTTTTGGGTACATATTATGCAGTTTTTTTGTTACTGACAGAAAATTTATTTCAATTATTACTTTCTACTTAAATACAAGGATTCTTTTCTGTGCTATAGAAACAACTTTCTCCTGTACATTAATTAACACTCTACTGAAAATGCAAAATTTCTTTTTTTGCAGAGCACAGGTAACCAAGGGAGTAAGGAGTTTTCAGCATAGACCAAAAGCTATTTCATTTCATTAAATACAGTCACTAAATATTTATTTACCTGTGGAAGAAGAGTTTCAAGCTACTCACTTTCATACAATACTAACAAGTAATGCATAAGTATTTTATATTTGTTATGTTAACATAAAACCACAATAAGCCACCATAAAAACAAATAGAAATCTTACCTTTTTCTGGTACCAAACTATAGCATCAGTTACTTTGGACGCCATTTATTCCACTGAATTCACAGAGTCATTTTAGGCTGTTAACAGAAAGAGACAGAACTTTACTTCCACTTCCCTATGAAGGCCAAATAGGGAATGCAGAAACACTCCCGTTACCTGCAAATCACTGAACAGCTGTATTTACTTTACACATTGCCTCATTTCTATTTTAGTAAGAGTCTGAGCTTTCTCCTCTAGGCAAACAAAAAACTACAAATCTGCTGCTATAGGACATCAAAAGCCCCAGTTTTGTCCTTCCTTCCCAGTAAAACACACAGGCAGCACAGAGATGATGTGCCATTGTCTCACAGGAACCTCACAAGTGTTATATTACATGCAGCTTTTTTTTTTTTTCTGATAAATTAAGCAACCTACAGCTATTAGCACAACACAGTACTCTGAAGTCCAGGAATAATTGTTATAAAATGCAAGAAAAATTTATACAGACTATTAGATATACTTGGAGAAGAAAACCGTATCAGTGCTACAACTTCACTAATCATAAAATTAATACCCTCATGGAAACAGTAGAAAACCAAGGAAGAATGGTATGGTTGTTTTAATGGCAACAAATAGCAACAGCATTAGTTAATCTTTGATGCCACTGTAATTAGTTTTAAGCATTAAAAAAAAAACAAAACCTAAACTTTCGGCCCATGTAAAATATTTGTATTTTGAAACTAATTTTTACAGTCTTCTTTCGTGTAATCACTCAGCCAGAGTTCATTGAGAAAAAAAAAATGAGAAAAACATAAAAAGCCTTCAGGTATATCCATGTCTCTCTTGTACTGGGAAGCCCACAACTGGACTCAGCACCCCCAGTGTGGCCTCACTGATGGCAAGCACATGGTTAAGGATGTCATAAGGATGGCACTGGCTTAGTCCCCAAACACCAAACTATGCATCAAGCATTTTCCAAGATCCATCTTGCGTAAAAATATTACACTTACTATAAGATTGTCAGTATCAACAATAATATGACATCTTACATTTCTTCATTAAAAGGAAGCAAGAATTATTAACCTGTAGTCAGTTTTTATAGTAAAAGATTGTGATCTACCTCTTGATTCAAAGACATTTGTTTACAGCTTTTGCACAGGTAAGAAAGGCAAAGAAAAATGCAACATTCAACAAATGGGATGGAAACCAAAACTGTACAATAGATTAAAATGAGTGTCTTTATGAAAGACCTAAGCATTAGAGTAACTCGTGAAACTTTATTATACATTACTCATCACCAAAAATTTCAGGGTTTGGGTTTTTTTTTAAAAGCAGGTATTAACCACATGAAGTTCAACAAGGGAAAGTGCCAGATTCTGCACCTGGGACAACCCTGGTTGAGTGTAAAGACTGGGGAACGAGAGGCTGGAAAGCAGCTGCAGAAATGGACCGGGGGGTCCTGGGGTCCTTGGCTGATGGCAAGCTGAACATGAGCCAGCAGTGCCCTGGCAGCCAGGAGGGCCAACCCTGTCCTGGGGGTATCAGGCACAGCATCACCAGCCGGGCAAGGGAGGGGATTGTCCCGCTCTGCTCTGCACTGGGGCGGCCTCACCTCCAGTGCTGGGGGCAGTTCTGGGTACCACAATATAAAAAGACATTAAGCTATAAGACAGCATCCAATGGAGGGGCACACAGATAGGGTTGTCCAGTGCAAGGCCAGGGAGATGGACTTGATGATCCTTATGGGTCCCTTCCAACTCAGTAGGATTCTATTTATTTGAAAAATGACCCTCCAAAAGACTCAGTTCAGCACTGACATTTGTTTATTCATTCTTCTCTGACTAGTGCATGGACATATTCCTATTTTATACAGTGCATTACTTAAAAGATATAAATAATACTGCCTTTAGTTTGAACATACACCATATACACTATAGTACAAACCTTCAATAAATTGATTGATATTGTATCAGTGCCTGAGGATCTCTAAGAAACATAATGCCATACATGTTCATGTTTCCCAAACGAACCTATTTTTAAGATTTCTAACAGTGCAACTCCAATGTCTTTTATACAACTTCAGATGAAACTACAACCCAAGAGAAAGAAATGTCTCAGAGAACTTTAACAGCCATTGAAAATTCCAGAAATATCAGAACACTGACAATTGGTGCAACTGAGCAAGCAAACATCTCAATTTTTCCACTGCTGAAAATATCATTTAAGTCACATCAAGTTAAAGCTGGCAGCCATGACTGTGTCAACATCTGTAGTTCTTTCTGACCTCTCTGTTTCTTATAACAGAGTCCGTTTTTTTAAGAGCAACTATCAATTATTAAGAATTCATTGGCACAATAAATATTAAAATATTGCTATCACATAAAGGAAGGAATCCAAGAGAGACTGATATAATAACCTGGCGTATCACATAGACTGGTCACCCTTCTTTCTCACCCATGCAAAGCTCACAATAGGACTTGCTTTCTTATTTGAAAATTTCTTCAACTAAACTTGACTTTAGAATTCCTTTGCTACATTGGACTCAAAGTGACATAAAACCCTTCCCCACACACGAGGCCACCTACATCACACAGTCACAGTGAAAGCAGTTCACTGCTACAGAGGTGCCAGGGCAGGAAGGGGCCACACAGATATTGATCACACTGACACCCTCGACTTCCCTGCCCTCATGACCTCATCTGGGAGGACCTTTAACTCCTTCTCATTTCTCTTAAATAACACCCTTCTCACATAAAATACACCCTACTGCTTCCCACCACCATAATCACAGGACGAGAAAAAGGTTGGAACAACTCATTATCAGCACTAAAAAACTGCTGAACCTGGACAGAAACCTTTCCCTCAACATCTACATTAACTTGATGTCTTTCTCCAAGGTCAATGGTTTTTCAGGAAACCAAACATTAACTCATGCATCAAAGACTTCAAACTGCGTCAAATATGGCTAAAATTGGATCTGCCCTTTTACAGGCACTAACCTTTGTTTGCAGTAGCTTTTCAATTCACTCAAAAACCCTTTGCCGCAAGAAACAATTACCTCACAAAACTATAAACCAAATATAAGGAGGTAGCTTTATTTGATTTCTATCAACAAACCTGTTATTTAGATTATCCATGGTTTTCATATTTTTAAGAAACTCTCTGCATTAAATCCTCCATAGAATCTATTTTGGTGGCATTTAAAATATATTTGCATACACATTTGCATAAACAAATGCAAAGATGACGCTTACAAAAGTAAATATGACAAAACCATGGGATGGATGTCTCAAAACAGAGTTTGGTATGCTAAGTAAAAATACCTCTACTAGGAAATATCACATGCTTTCTTCAAGAGCCACACAACCATTTCTGAGACAGCAAAGTAATGAAAGGTGAAAAGGTTTATTTAATTATTTCTGTACACTGTTTCTGCTTGCAGGAGCTGGGATTTGTCCGTGGTTTGGTTTTTAGTCTATCTTTTGCTTTTGGGGGGTTTAATGAGGTGACATGAGACATTAGGAGTTTAATAGACTCAGCCTGAAGCTAGCTTACCTGGGTGAGGGACAGATGGAAACAATTCAAGGCACTTCAGCTGTAGCCCTGGCTCTATCTGCCCACAGCTCACTGAACATCTTAGACTGGAGACTAAGTATTTTAGCAATTTCAGAACTCTGCATACTCATTACAAGTCACTCTGTCATTCATGTTTCCAACTGATATTGATCCTGAAGCCAGCCTGTACAAGCCGGGCTCTAAAGCACATCAGGATCAACTGGGTAAAACTGAACAAGTGAAAACAGCTGATAGATAAACACGAGCACACAGAGCAGTGCCCGTTCTTCTGCCTGGTTCTCCTCTCATCCTCTCTGAACCCAGCCTTCTGTTCCATGTTCTGTGTCAAATACCTGCATCTAGGACAGGGACCAGCTTTAGCACTCAGCTGTACAACGTTCTGTGCAGAGTAACTACAGCAAGATTAAGTTAATCCAAATAACTTGAAGACTTAAGAGCAACAGAAAAAATACTCCCAACTTCAGCGATTAGACAGAGCATCCAAATATAAAAGCTTGATCACAACATCTCTGTAACATTCAACAGAGCTTTCATTACATTTCTATCAAACTCACAGTTAATGCTATGAATAACTAGCAATATTTTTTAATCAAAACCTCATTACTTTCTTAAAGCTTAATAGAGAGGACTGCCTAGTTTTGGTGATCTCTGTTCAGAAGTGGGGTTTCTTACCTATTTCCCAGTTCAGTGCATAATCATATTACACAATATACCTTGCAATCTAATGAGCAGTTTTTCAAAAGCCACAGAAATCTATATTTAGATGTCTTCAGGTAGTTAAGAGCTCATTCAAGCCCCGCAGTACTGCAGTGCTCATTGAGTAAGATAGGATTTAAATAAATTCAAAGTATATTTAGAAATTCTACACATCTCCACAGGGCTTTGGTGACCCTAGTCAGACATAAATTTATATCTTTCTAAATGACAGTCTAAAGCAATCTGAACTCTGACAGAATTTCAGAATAAAATTTTGCTCTTCCATAGTGACAAAAAAAAAGAATGACTTTTTGGAAGAATATACAAATTTAAGCAGCGTCAACTAGCAAAAGGACTTAGTTAAAAATACAACACAAGCAAGGACACATAGGCAAATAGTTGCTTTCCTTATCTGTAAACACCGTGAATCACTAAGTGTTTCAAGGAACCTGGTCCCTTTACAGCAATTCCAGCCTGAACGGTCAGGATACCACCCAGCTGTTGAGTCAAGACTTGAGTGCCCTCAACTCGTTATGATCATAGACTGATGAAGCAATGAAGTTGCATGTTCACTATACATCATCAGAAGTAAAACTGCAAAACTTAGGTTGCTTTTGTCTCAAATGTTTTCTAAAAAGTCATTGATTTTTAGTACCTTCAGGAAATTAAAGGCAGTTTTTAAAAGGTTATTACATGAAGCCATGAGAATACTACAACCTGGTTTCAACTGCTTTTCACTATAGGACTGTTTTACCAATTGCAGCTTCACAATCACAGGCATAATTTCACTAAGATTGCCTGGCATGTGGAGTAAGAAAAGACAATGAATCAGAATAGTAAAGCCTATGGCCTGAACTACTAATTTTATAGCAACATTTGTATCACACAAACTCTCTTAAAACATTCCACTTGTTTATGCACAGCTAGAAAACAACTTTAATGAAGGAAAAAAACCCTCACTTTCCAGGTTCAACATCAGAATACAAGTTAACATTATCATCAAATTGCTGACATTACTTGACATTTAAAGTTTAAATGAGCCCAATAAACAGCTTAGTCACATCAGGCACCCGCCCTTGACTGAAAAGCTGCTTCTGCCACTACATAACAAACCAAGGCAGGTATCCCTGTAATGCAGACACAGCACTAAACTTACCAGGAGTCATCCTTCCTCCACTCAAATCCAGGGGAGTTCTGCCACTGCCACAAAGAACAGGATGAAAGCCTTAAAGCAATGCTCCAAAAGAATCATTACTTTTCATGTGCATTACAAGTAAACCATTAAACCTACATCTCCTTTTTGAAAGGGAACATCAAATACTATGCAATGCACTCACTGTTCTTTTTAGGTACTTTATCTATGCATCACTGTTCTCGAAACAGCATTTCAGAATTGCAAATTGTATACAAGCAATTGAGAAACTTGTCACTCCCAGGTTCACACCTTTCAGTGGAGGTTTTATCACGTTCCTTTCAGCTACCCTTAAGAAAATCTGCAGCAGCCAAAACCGAAGGAAAAAAGTCAAGTTAAATTGAGAAAACCCCAGACACTGCAAACCTAAGGACAATATGCAGCAACCAGCATGAAAAGTACTCTTCCTGCCATGCCTGCCGAGCCCTGCCAAGTTGTCTTGCAACCCAAGGTCATGACAGTTTGTAAATAAAAAGGAATTAACATACTTGCTTTCCCCAAGGAAGACCAACAACTCTGCTAAAACTGGATACCAGCATTCCGAGGATGCTGCTCATGAGAGCTAATTTTCAAACTTTGCCCTTCACTCCATCTCAAAAAAACCCAACAAAACCCCCCAAAAAACTGAAAACCCAAAATACAATCACCCCCAAACAACCGATTAAAAAAATTAACATCCCTAGATTCCTATTTAGGGGGTGTTTTGTTTGAGAAGTTCATCAGGCCAACAGCAGCAACGATAAAATATGAATCACACCCTATGCTGGCTTCTGTGTATCAAACCCTGTTCTTCATGACCAGAGACGTACCAAACATGTCATACATGACAACAGACACAGATATCTGGCAGCATGTCCATGCCTGCCCGTGCCTCCACTAAGACGTCAGATGCTGAAAAGCTGATATTTTCTTCAGGCCTCGGTATTCTGCCCACAAACCACTGCATCTGATCCTATTTCTGCTGCCGTGTATTTCCTTATAAGCTCATGCCCTTTATCACTCACCAGCCAGAGGAGGAAGATATCACAGACTGAGCACAGAGCATGTAGTGAGAACCAGCTTTCACAATCTGATTGGAAGTAGACTCAACTTAGCCATCTTCACTTCCACAGCAAAGCCACCAATACTTGAAGCAAAGAAGTGCCACAGAAAATAACTGTCACCCAAGGAATACTTGTTTTGCCAGTGAATTACACAACTGTCTGAAATAGAAACAAAATGTTGACTATCAGGATTTCTGAGATTTATTTCAGGTTCTGGTAAAAGAACATTGCGTGCAGTTGTTGCAACTGCTGCAGCCATTTCTGGAATCTCTGCCCTCAGCCTTAAGGTCTGTGCAAGTTTCCTAATTTTGTTACATAACTGGTTCATGGCTCCATTTGAAGTAACAATCTCATAGATACTTTACTCACAAAAATAGGGGGGAAGGACTCTGAACTGAGAAGTCCAATTATTTACTTTTGAGCCTGCTGCAGTATTTATTAACTACCAAAAGCTTCTAATTTTTAATCATATTCTACTGTTCAATAAAGTAGAAAAATCCAAGCCCTTAAGGGAACTATACTCAGGTTAATTTTGCTTATCTTCTATAAGAGATGCCAGTTTCAAAATTACCACCAAATACAGTAATTGCTGTTAGCACACTGGATCAAGCCATTTCTGAAAACACTGTATCTTTTTAAAAAAATTAAATAAAACACAGCATATGGTCAATCTCAAGTTCCGTTCTTTCTAATTCCTGGTTTTTGTACTGAATACTACATGCACACACACACAAATCCCATTAAACATTTGCAATCTTATACTGTGAAATCACTGAAACACTGCATGTGTACATCTGCTCTTACAACTGTAACAACTTTATTAAGGAACAGGATTTCTAAAAACACCAAGTTTTTAATTTATATATATGTAGCTGCCTTAACAAATACTTGGAAAGAAAAAAAACAAACCTCCAAACAAACAAATATAGTCACCACCTTGAAATAAAATGCCATGCTCCTTTCTTCTTTCTTGCGATTCTTAACGCAATAAAATAAATCTTGCTCACTGGAAATACTGACTTGTGTTTAGGAAGACATGTTTATCTGTCACCAGGCACTGCACAGCAGAGTTGTGGCTTCTTGATCACTACAGTCAGGAAGCTGAAAACCACTCCTAAATCACCAAGTTTGCATCATGTTCTACAAATAGTTCTCCAGCAAGTTTTTGAAGCAGCTGAGGCATGAAGTGGCTGAGCTGTCAGAAAAAGCTGCTGTCTCTTATAACAGCCACTGTTCTGTAGGAACACAGCTGAAAATGCTGAGCTTCTATTCTTAAAAAAAAAAAAGTCTCTGAAGTGATCCAAGCAAGGAACTGCAGAGTAACAACCCTTACATGTGTATCTGGCAAGGTCCTCAAAACAATCATTAAAAATGGAACACCATTATACCCAAAAGACTATCTGATAGGGTCTAATCAGCAGTTTCTGCACAGGAAGATCATGTCTGTAACCCTCAATATTTCTGGACATGTCAAACTAACTGATAAACAAGAGCAAGTGACAGAACATATGTGGACTTTCAAAGAACCTTTGGAAAGATGTCAAAGACTTCCAAACAGTCTGTTGTCTATGGAAAGCAAACACCGCCACAGATCAAAACCAGCCAAAACACTGAACAAAATTTGGAATCAACATTATTCACTGCAATCAGCTAACTGGATAATGAAAATTAATAGCAGCATCCAGACTGCATAGAGCAGGCTATTGATCACCTGACACCAGTGCCCAGAAGCTCCTTGGATCACAGACCACTGGCCTGTAGCTCTTCCATTCAGTGCCAGTCCAAGGCAAAGTGCACACAAATCCCCATTCTCCTTCACGCAGAACCATCCTAAAATCCTGAAACCAAATAGACTAAATTCTCCTAGTCTGGTCCCTTATGTTCCACTAGCTTTCACATACCTTAGCACCCTGTAGTGACAGAGGCAGGCATTCAGGGCCTCATCCAGCACACATGTGCCTGGTGACTACCTTGTTAAAGGATGAGAGCGCCCAGAAATGGCAAATTCCAGGTAAGTATTCCAACCATCAGACTTTTACTAGAAAGATGAACACAGACACTCACCATGTCGTTGCTCATCGGGCCCTGACAGCTACGGATTGCTTACAAATAAATAGAAATGCCCCACACTCCTGCTGGCTCCCGGAGCGCTGAAGAGGGAACTTCAAGCAGAAGCAATCGCTCCCTAAAGACACATCCACACAACCGATGGCAAAGGTCAGGATGGCCCTGTAAGGCTCCACAAGGGTTTTAACCACTCTAAACCAGTATCACCACAGTACGCTGCCCTTAGTCACCAGCTTCCAGCCGCGGAGCCCATCGCACAGGACACAGCTCCCAGGATCTGACGGCCCCTGCTGAGCCCACGAGCAGCTCTCACACGATTCACCTCTGCAGAGCTTCGGACCGCACCGAGCTCCGGATCGTGCAGAACTCCGGACCGCGCCGAGCTCCGGACCATGCCGAGCTTCGGACCGGGCAGAGCCTCGGACCGCGCAGAGCCTCGGACCGCGCAGAGCCTCGGACAGCGCAGAGCTCCGGACCGCACAGAGCCTCGGACCATGCAGAGCCTCGGACCGCACAGAGCTCCGGACCGCACAGAGCTCCGGACAGCGCAGAGCTCCGGACCGCGCAGAGCTCCGGACCGCGCCGAGCCTCGGACCGCGCTCCGCAGCGAGCACTAATGGCACTGGGGCAGCTCTGACCGCAGCCAGCTCGAACACTCTGGATCTCTCCCTGTAAGCCTTCTCAAGCACCATCAACACAGTAATCTCGACTACTTAGGGCTATTTCCCCTCTCCTCCTCCTATCTGTACCAGTAGACTAGAGTTTTTATGAAGTACTGCCTAAACTGAGTTCTGAAATAGAGTGAACTGAACCCTGCCCTATTATTCCAAATTTTAAGCTTCTGTAAAAAGGTCCAGCAGTGCTCACTATATTTATCTTTTATACTTCAAAGAAGAAAAGAAAACCTGAAGCAGTAACATTTCTAGATGGCAATCTTAAACTAGCAAAGCTTAAAAATATGTATGAACTTTAACAATGAATAGGCAAAATAAACGGAATTCAGTATCAACCATGTCAATGTTATCTGTGAGGGAAGGCGGGGGAGTGAACTATGAACACCACGCAAAGCGGTATCTCAAATCCAGAAAGGTACTTTGGCAGCTCAGGGACCTCTTCCATGCAACATAATACAGTCAGAAGAGCAGGGAGATCTGAATAAAAGGGGAATGACTAGGAAAACACTGCAGTACAGCTCTGTTGATCAGCTGAGCAACCCGACTTGAAACACACCCACTTTAGGGAGAAGAATATTAAAATACTGCGGGAAGAGTTCTGAGAAGGGCTATGAATTACCAACCACTTGAAAGACTCTCCTATTGAAATAGGCAACCATGAACAGAAAAATACGGCATCAAAATAAATTAAATGAGACTTTAAGAAACAAACAGAAAATATAGTCAAGAAAACAACAACTTCCCAATAATACAGGCAGCTTCATTTATTAACTGAGCTGAGGATAGCAAAGCCAAATTTTTAACAGAGAAATACTATATTACAACACATAAGTAGACTGTTAAACTCACTGCCACAGGAAGTCACTGAAGCCAAGATTTTACTCCCATTCGAAAAGAAAGCAGCTATTTAAACACACAATAACAATAATAATAAGGGAAAAAAATAAACACACAGCTGAGGGAATCAAGCTTCGTAACCCAGGACACAAGAAAACATTTTGAGAGATACTGGGCTGCATTCGGCCATCCAAACACTCCCCTGAACCCGACCTCACAACGGCCAGAAGCCAATACCAAGGAGAGTATGAGCCACACACAGAACAAACTGTCCCTCAGACAGATCAACACGAAGAGTGTTTAGCTGCCAAGCCAGCATCTGCCAACCACCTAAACCCCAAAAGCATCTGGCGCTGGCCAACTTCCAAAATGCAAGGCTTGCATGATTTCACGTTCGATGTGATATTGCTTTAATTTCTTCTCCCACTTTCCAGCTGTATTTTCTTTTTTAAGAACAGAACCACAGATTATTTGCAAATAGGAGTCCAATGCTTGGACTCATTCCAGAAAGCCATCTAGGCTCTTTGAAGAACATCTACCAAGACCACCTCAAATGAGTGAAGAATTAAATACTGAACATTACGTGTATTCCCAGCAGAAACAAATTTGGAAAAACTACCCTTCACATGCAAAAATTAAGAAATAAGAGAATAGTTCTAGGAATACCCTGATAGCCTCCCCTTCAAAAAAAAAACAAAACAAAACAAAACAAAAAAAAAAAAAAACAAAAAAAAACCCAAAAAAAAAAAAAAAAAACCAAAAAAAAAAAAACACCAACAGCCTTTTGTNCAAAAACACCACCACACACAAGCTGCATTTCCAAATTTCCTGACAACACAATGGCTACCTCACTATATGCGTACGTGTTTGCTGTAACTTTGAAGCTGCTCTGAGATGGGGTTGGACCAGACTGATGACTTCCAATGACCCTTTCCTAAATTATTCCATGATTACATGTAGAGCATACCCAAACATTACACAGCAATACATTATAGCTCTAATTAGTATTAACACTTTTTTCCCCATGACAATTTATTAAGCTCTTCGGATTCTCCTTAAAAATTTGAATATAATTTCTTCAAATAGTTAAACATTTCCTCTGCAGCCACCAAGAAGGAGCTTTATGAATAACAGCACATTAAACTCAAGGGAGAAAACATGACAATTAAAGCTTCAATGTCTGTTATGTTTCACACAGCCACCTACCTTTGAGTAAGTGGTGGTCAATTGTCCTCGAACAGTCAGATGGAGCAGTACCTCTGACAGGTACACCAAGAGTTTTGTTTTGTTTCCTTCATAAAGCAAAAAAACATCAGAGAAAAAAACAGGCCTACCTTGCTCTGTGGGCAGAAGCAATTAAGTCTGCCTGCTTTTACCATTGTCCCACAGCTCCCTATTGTCCTGTTCCACCCCACCCATATTATTTTTCCTGCCCCCCACCCATCATAACAACCACCCCAAGTGTTTGGCTGGGCCTCTAGAAGCAGGCTACTGCTGATGGCTCAGACCTTAGCACATAGACTGCCCAACAGTTGCTAGCTTCTTGGAGAAGGGAGGGACTCAATTATGACTGCCTTTTTTGGGTAGGAATATTAATTTGGGCCACTACCTGTCAAAAGTTTTATAAAAATTTGTCACAGTGTAGGTAGTTAACGTCTTTCAGTTGCCATTAACTTTGGTTTCATCATCTGAGTGAGAAGTGACTCAAATGGGAGAAGAGAGACAAAGAAAGCAATTGTACGAGCTTTGTGCCCTTAAAAAGTCTCGCTAAAAATCCACATAAACTGTCTGATGATGAATCCCTAAACAACACTGTTTATTATGAAAAGAACTTCCTCACAGACAAAGGAAAACCCAAACCCCAATCTTTGACTGTCATCATTCCCACTCACAGGAGTCCCGAGAAAAGAAAAAAATTTCTTCAACAAAATTTCTACTAGAAATAAGTACAAGACAGATATCTAGAAAAAGCCAGGGAAGACAGTATATGTAACTTTGGAGAATTAGGAAAGAAATAAAGTCCACTGCTTTCCAGTGACCCCTGCCAGCTGTGACAGGAACAGCATTGTTCAACTCCAAGAGCCGCTCCACCTCTCACTGCCTGGTCAACTGCCTCAAAGGAGGTTGACTGGAATTCTTTAACACACCTACATCCCCCTTCCAAACACACCAATACTGTTTCCTATTTCAAAACCTACAGGACTTTGATTTCTCCCAGAATTCACACCAATGCCCGGCAGCTATGGATACAGCTGGGATCAACTTTTTGAGACAAGCTGAGCTAACTCTGCTTTGGGAGAAATCCAGTACTACCAGAATACTTGAAATGCTCCATGGAGTTCCCAACAGTTACTGACAACTTATTTGTATGTCACATTCCACACAACACAAAAGGAAAAAATTATAGTACAAGCAGTGAATTAAACCAACTAGGTTTCCGAATTCTTTTTCTGGTGACTCAGGCTCATGTTTTATCCTTTGTAATATTTATATCCAGAATAAAAACATACATTGGCAGTAAAACATAGCAACAGAACATTTAACTGCACAAACATTCCACTTCAAACATGGACTAGGATCTTAAATACACAAGTTCCAAGCACTGCACCCAACCTTCACCTTCAGAAATGGAAGCTGCTTGCAAATACTGTACAATGGAGTCCATCAAGGTGATGTGCATACAGACATTCATAAACACCTTACCAGAACAGAAATAAGACTTCTGAGGAAAGGATTATCCTTTCCAGGGAGTCACAAGTAAAGAGGCAAATCAAAGAAGATCACCAAAATCTTCAGAGCTACAAAAATAGCCAAATGCATACAGCTATTTATAACCCAGAGATTTATTCACAGAACACTTTTAGCCTCTTAACCTCAGGAAAACAGAAAGTCTGATGCCAAGCACTAATGTATGTAACAGAAATACATCCTTCTGCTGCTTACTGACCACTCCAAGTGCAGCTGAAGATATTAGGATTCACTTACTAGGATTAACAGGTTATTTCAAGTGATGCACTTCTCCCTGATAAAACAGATACCACCATCTGTTTAACACCATCAACAGGAAGATATAAGCAGACAAATTACTGATGACACACCGTACGTAGTCTCGGTCCTATTAGAGAACTTGTGTGTCCAAACTGTAAGACCAGCTGTATTTTCTGTAGGAACATTTCATCACAAAGAATTTCAGAACATTAATTAAAGTACTTTCAACAAGTCAGGTTTGCCAATTAATTACTTTTTCCAGTTAATTATATGACAGATGGGTAAGACACTGGCAAATTCAGAACAAAATGCAAGACTCGGCAGCATTACTTCTCAAGTGTAAGAGCACTAGAAGGCAAAATAACAAGCACAGAGCTTGACACTATGGACTGAAAGTTTCACTGAATCTTATACACCTGAGTCACGCACTCAGAGGCTAGACATGGGAAGCAAAAGTAAAAGTAGCAAACACCTGGACAGTTCTACTACTGTGGGATAAATTTTCCCCAGCTCCATTGTTTCTCACAGAAAAGACAGCAAATAAAACACCAAGAAACTGAATGCAACAGTATAAACTTTGAGTGATGAGAAGTTACCTAACATTTTGATTCCCGAACTGAAGACCAAGGATAACCTGTAGTCAGGTCGCCACTGTTTTAGGGTGGTAAAGAGGGAAAAAAAAAAGGTAAGTAAAAAGAACATATGGAAAGAAAAAAAACATGAATGTATGTAAAACACACGAAAACAAGAGACGAGGTCAGAGACGAACATGAAGATGCTGACATTTAGGACCTTTAAAGGGAAGGAGAAGCCACGCTCTATCACCTGACACGGGCACTGAGGCAGCTCACGGTGCGTTCAAGCAGCTCAGCGGGGAGAAGGTGCCCCGCAGCAGAGCGCCAAGCACGGGAAGGGCCCCGGACCGCACCTGCACCTCTGCCGCCCGCACGGACGCCGGCGGCGAAGGGCACAGCAGCCCGGGCACCCACGGCTCCGGGACGGCGCGGCCGCTGCCCGGCCCGACCCGATGCGGGCCGGCGGCGCTGCGGGCAGGG
>VZTG01007065.1:815562-852857 GCA_013397845.1 Melanocharis versteri
GACCCGCCGCCGGCCGGGAGCAGCGGCCCGAGCTCGAGGGGCGTCACTGGCGGTGATGAGGGGAAGGCGGGGTTAATGTGAGCGACGTCGCCGTCGGCCAATGACCGTGCAGGGCGGCAGGACGCGCGTCCCCGCTGGCCAATAGCAGGCGCGGGGCGGGTGAGGGAGGTGGGCGGTGCCTGAGGCGGAGCGGGAGGGGAGGGCCGGGCGCCCCTCAGCTGAGCGCGGGCCCCGCGGACCGGGGGATGCGCCGGGACCTGCGGTAGGTGACGGGCAACGAGGGGAGCTTCCGCCTCGGCGACCTCCGGCACCGCAGGGGACGCGGGGCCTGGCGGGACAAGGCCGTGAGGCCGGGGGAGGGGCCGATTTTGTGAATTTGAAGCTGTGTTTAAATGGGGTTTTAAACCGGGCCTACTGCAGTATATTCTTTCGAAGTGTTAAATTACCCATACGTTCGGAATAGGCTCTAAAACGGTATTTAATTGAACTGGGGTTCTGTTTAATATGGTTTCAGCATGATATGAATTTCATGACTTTTTTAGGCGGTGTTCAAGGTTTAAATCTAAATGTACGAGTTCATGTTATCATAACTGCTGAACTGAGTGTCAGGTGTAAGTTGCCCTCCTCTTTATTTTTTCTTCTAAACAGGACAGAATTAGCTATCGTAATATCCTCGTTATGCAGATCATCCCACCAAGGTCAGTGATGTTCCTTGGATAGTTTCTCATCACTGAAATTCACTCTCTAATTATGTAGGTCCTATAATAGGAGTCAAGAGCTTTTTTATTTTCACACTCTGACATCCCTTCAGTGTTGCCACTGATGAGCCAGTTCAGACCTGTAGCACAGCTACATCCTTTTCTCAGTGTCACCCATCTTACTGGGATAGCTGGGCTCTAGCAAGGAATCTGCCCAACGTCTTTCTTTCATCATGAGATAATCAAATGCTCCATGTAATCAAACCCTTCATTGTTATGTCAGTTCTATACCCAGCTCTCAGGCTTCAAAATCTGGTAGCTTTCTTTACTTGGACTCTAAGATCTCAAAAGTACACTTGGATTTTCTTGAGTTTTCATCTAAAAATGCCTCTAAAACTGACTGGAGCCTTGCAGTCCTGCCCAATCTGGCAGTAACGTCTCTTAGGTCAGAGAAAGACAGCATAACTTCTTCCCATGCTGAATTTTCTGCCTGTTTTTTCCAGTTGTTGCAAAGTGGTTCTTAGCAAACTGAAAGTATTTTCAAGTGAGCAACCTTCAAAAGTAGCCCCATGTAATACATCTTCAGTAGCTTTGTGTTTCCTCCAGAGACAGGTGATAGCACCTTCTTTGAGTATCTGATAACCTGATACTTCTAAGAGTGTTAAGTTTCTTTTTTCTTTTCAGGCCCAAGTTTCCAGTCTGTTTCTTTGGTTTCTGCTTTCTCCAGTTTGCTAATAGGAGAGTCTCCTTCTTGTAGTGTTTGTAGCATTGATTTCCAGAACTGGTTTTGAAAAACATTCTCATGAAAAGAATGTTGAAACTTCGTTTCAGATCATGACTCTTCACTTTAGCCACAGACTTGCACTTGAGAATATTTGAAGTGTTTCCAAAATACTGTAAATGCTTTAGGCCAGACATAGTAATTGTTCTGTAATCCCCTGCCTCTGCCAGCTGGTTTAGGTTTGTTTCTGTAACAAGAGCAAAACAATGCTATCTAAACCTCCTCTGATTTTTTGTCCCCTTAACTCTTGAGTGCTGCTTCCGAGCTTTACCTCTATCCTAAGGAAGAGAAGGGTGGGGGTCTTTGTTCCACCCTGTCAGGAACTGGCTTTCACCAGAACCTTTGGTGATCTGAGCAGAACTGAGACTGTGAAAAGCAAAACTACAAAATCCTATTTTAAACTTTCTTTTTTTTCCTAGTTCAGCTCAGGGAACTGGCCTGCTTTGGACACAAGTGTCAGCCCCAAAACAAAGAGGGGATGCACAGACAGCAACTCCAATTTAGATTTTTTAGGCAAAACTGGATATTCTTACAAGAAATCCTGCTGCTATCCACTAAATCAAATACATTCAAACTTCAAACCACGATTGAACAAAATAGTAGACCTGTTGAACTGTGTATCAGAAGATGGAAATTTAAACTGTAGGATGATTTTAGTGATGTACAAAATCATTATCCCCTCACTGTAGGGTAGCAGGTCATCTCATAACCAGTTGAGACAGCAACTTTTACTTCCTTCCTTCCTTCCAGCAACAAAGCTTATCTGAGCACAGATCAACTTCCTAATCTGGCAAAAAACTATCCCAGTTAGAAAGAAAAAGGTGGCAGTGGGTTTCTGCTTGTTGGGTGGGTTTAGCAGCCGTAACCAGGTGATGTTGTGAGCATTGGCTGTAACACAGAGGAAGCAGCAGCAGCCTCTGGGCACGGGCACGGAGGGGAAGCAGCTCTCATCCTTCCCTCAGCATCTGGTGCTGAGGATTCGATGCTTCAGAACACAACATCTCACTTTCAGTAATTCAAATATTTTTTGTAATCTGGAACAAATCAAAACTCATTTTCTTATTTCAGGTGAAAGACTATTAGTGTTCTAAAGGGAATTATTAATTTTTTTAACTCAATTTTTAAAAATAATTAAAATATCTATTTCAGCACTATTTCACTGGTAAAAATTATTCATTTTTGTAGCATGAAATCTAGAGGAAGATCATAGTCCTTCACACTTCTGTTTTTTACACTTGTAGTGAAAGGCTTTTGGCAGATGCAGTGCTAAAAACTTTCCAGTTAGGAATAGAAAAACTTAACTTCCATGACTGTAGTGCCAGATGCATTTGTCTTGTTTTTCTTTCGTCATGACTACAGAGAAATTTAAATATCCTACCCAGCCAATAAACCTGTCAGCCAGTGTCTGAATACTTGAGATACCTGCCAAAAAGCAAACGTTATCTGTAGCTTTTAGTAATTTCAAGATTGCTGGCTGACAGAAAGCTGGGCAGCACTCACTGGCTCAGTCTGAGCCCAGGTCACTTCAGCTGCAGCTCTGCAAAGCGCAGCATCTCTGCGAGGGTTTTTGTGCTCCTTTGTGCTTGTTCACATTTTTCTGTGGTTATTTTGTTACAGAGAGAGAATTGTTATGTTTTGTTTTCAAGTGTTAGCTATGAGTGCCTCAGTGCTGGTGGAAAATGGATCTAAACATATTCTTAGCATTCAGAAATCCCTACATGAGTCTGACAGCTTGTTTAGGATTAAAGTACAGTTTGTTTCACAGAACAAATTTAGATTAAGGCAGTCACACAGCTGACTTAAGGCACTCCAAGGCAATGGTGGACTGGAACAAACACTGATCAGCTGAGCATGGTAGTTATGAAAGAAGTGCTTGGAAGCTGTATGTGGGTGAGGGTGGGAGTGGGAAAGCAAGAGCAAGGAATTGGTCTCCTTTGTGGAATATGCCTAATGGTGGTGTAGTGCCATCTTTTGACGCCTTCCCTCCCCCTTTTGTTTTGTTAGGTTGTTGCTGACAGCGAAGGACTTCCTCTCAAAGCTGTTTAAATGAGAATGTCCCTGGCGCAAAGAGTGCTGCTGACATGGCTTTTTACGTTACTCTTCCTGATCATGCTGGTGCTGAAGTTGGATGAGAAAGCACCGTGGAACTGGTTCCTCATTTTTATTCCAGTGTGGATATTTGATACAATTCTTCTAGTTATGTTAATTGTTAAAATGGCTGGACGGTGCAAGTCTGGCTTTGACCCTCGCAATGGCTCCCAGAACATGAAGAAGAAAGTCTGGTACCTCATTGCAATGCTGCTGAAATTGGCCTTCTGCCTCGCCCTGTGTGCGAAGCTGCAGCGATTCACCACCATGAAACTGGCCTACGTGTTCATCCCGCTCTGGGCCTTGCTGATCGGGGGCATGGTTGAACTTGGATATAATATCTTCTATGTACGAAGAGACTAAGCTGTGGTTTCCAGTCCAAGATTGGCAGCAAATTACTAGATTATTACCATTTTGTCACAAATTTGATCTTCAAACTAGAAAGCCAAATGAGTCAAGCTGGAGACTTGAGCTAAAGCAGGCTGAGGACTGAAAGTAGACTTGTTCCATTTTTTTATTTTAAAACTCACATATGCTCTTGTAAATAAAAGTATTTGTTCAACATAAGCTGTTCTAATATGACTACTGTTATTTGTTACATGGAATAAGATACAGGTTCTTCACGTGCAAGTAGAAGACTTTGTCAAAGAAACCGCAAATGCTCTACCCAGAGTATTCAGCACATTGAGTAATCCTAGGAAAGAGGACTAACATTTTCTGCTACTTACGTTGTAAGTCAAGAAACAACCAGTTAACAATTTCCATAAGGAGCTAAATTTGCTTTAAAAATCACTAACACTTGACAGCAGCCAAATAAGAGCAAGAAAAGGAATAAAGTAATATACCTTTTTTTTTTTTTTTTTGGACAGTGAGATTCCATTACCAGTCTAAAAATAAGCACTGTTTTCTAAACTGCTGAAACAGCCCATAACCAGTGTGTTAACCTTAGGGAACACGGCTGGTAGCTGAGCTGTGCCAGCAGTCCTCAGATCCAGAGAAGAGGGAGACAGTGGTGATTCCTTTCCAAGCGAGAAATCACCAGTCCTGCAAGAGACTGAAAATACAGGGTGAGTTCAGTACTGCGTTTGTACCTGCCCAAAGTGGTACTTGAACAAGACAGTTTTTAATACCCGAGGACATGATGTTTTTGGGGGTGAAGCCTTGGCTTCATGGAGCACTGGCAGACTCAGGTAACAAGTGAATAGGACTTCAGGAAAGAACTGGAACTACGAGTGTATTTTGTGGACTAAAGTGCTCTTCCAGGAGACACAGTAACACCAAATTCAAACGTAGGAGTTATCTGGGACATTATTAACATGCACTCTGAAGGTACTGATCCATTTACAGTTCTTAGAGACAATGTCAAGTGAATGAAAAACAGTCTAGGGTAACAGGACATACCTAGACCAAAGTGTCTCACTAATAAAATTTTAATTATGTACATCCAACTGTACTTGTCTGTGGAAAAAACGTCTTCCCGAAGTGTTTGGATTTACTCTTGCTGTTTCATCACACAGACGTGGGTTAAAATACAGAGGAACCATATTGTGGGAGACTGCTGAAAGAGCTTTATCTAAGAAAACAACATGTTCCATTCTAAGGCAATGAATCCCAATTCAGAGTATCAGGTAACAAATGATCTTTAAAATGAATTTAAGTCATATTTACTTCAGAGTGGTTAACTGTCCTACCTTGCTAAAGGAGAAGCCAGGAAAAGACAAAGACAAAAGAATTCTAAACCACTGCTGTTGTTAAAAAAATGCAAAATATTTCTAACCCCTTTATTATAACAACACATCAGCTTTTACTAAGCAAACCCATGTACCCAGGCCCAAGTTATGCACATCAGGTCATTTATGGGGAGTGCCTAGCAGTAACAGCTGTTTTTAGGAGGTGTATCTATGCATTGTGTAGTTCTGAAAAATACTTAATGGAAGGACCTTGCTCTGTGTTTGAGACTTTTTGCCCACTCATGTGAGGTTCCTGTGGAGAACTGACTTCCTTCAGTCCTGAGTGATTTTTCAAGTAAAAATGGTGCTTGTGACTAGGATGAGCTGTGGGCAGAGGGGAGGAGGACATTGATCTCAGACCATGCTCTCAGACCTGCTGGCTCAGGAGCTGCGGGAGTGAGCCCACAGCTGCACGTGCCACGGGTGCCTGTGCGTGGGGCGGAGAGAACAGGCTTCACCTGCACATCCCACTCGCTTCTGCTCGGCACACGGGAGCCCGGGCCACTGAGCCCCTGCCTGGAATGGAATGCCACTCCATGGCAGGCAGTCTAGACCTTGTCAATTTGGTATGGCTGCTTTCAAAATTTATGAAGAGTGTCTAAAGCCCTACCTCCAATTCAGGTAAACTTTGATGACCCACTCAACAAGCAGTGATTCTAGTGCATAACAAGCACTTAAGCACCTCAGACAAGATGATTTTATCTGCACACACACACTTACCTGTGGTAGGTAAGGGAGCAAGCATAAAACAATACCCATAGTCCTTCCCCATCCCATGATTCTGGAAGAATAAAATTCCGAGCCCCCTCGTTCAGAGAATGCCAGAGCACCCTGTGCTGCTCAGAAGAGCAGAGCAGCTTTCCTCAGCCAAGCTGATGGTAATTGATTGTTAGAACATAAAACAAAAGATGGGAGAGTAAGAACTGGCTTCATTGGAACTTGGTGTATTATTAGCAAGATAGGCCATGAATGGTGACTCTGCCCCCTTAATAAACCCCTTCTCTTCCACAGATGTAACAATTATCTGAAAGTTTGGCATCTCTAATTAACTAGAATCACACACAGTCCTTACAAATTTCCTTTTAATTGTTGCCTCTAATTCAATAGAAAAAGATCAGCAATTTCAGTTTTGGTTGTGGGTTTCGCTTTTTTTTTTTTTCCTAAGGTTTACAAACCTTGAAATAAATGATTTGGAAAGCTGAAGCAGATGTTTCTTGCTGGTGTCATACAGAAGTCACACACAGCCAGATGGAAGTGCTCAACTTTCCAAGCTCCTTGTCCTTACAGGGAGACTTGGACAAGAATATATCCCTTTTGAGAATTTTGTATCATATTTAACTGACATGAACTGTGCTGGGATCTTTGTATACACAGTGTTGCTTCTCTGCCTTATCAGAACTTCATTCAGAAGGATTTATGATACAAAGTACACTATCACCCAGTGTGACCTCTCCAGAAACTGCTGCAGGAATTAATTACATCAGTTCATAATTATGCTGTTCTCAAAGGTGCTGATCACAGCTTGGAAGTGGAACCAGTGCTCCTCATGCATTTTCCTACATTTACCAACTGACCAACTGATCTTCAGTAACAGGATAAAATGAGTGAAAAGCAGATTTGCTGAAGGTGGCAAGGAAAAGGAGAGCTCCACGCTGAGATGGCTCACACTGATTTGTGATAAAAAGGCACAAGGATGTTGTCTCAGCTACCTGCAGCAGCTGATGGGGGGCAAAGGAGAGACCTTGGCCATCAGGAACTTTGTTTTAAACTGCAATTCAAAAGCTTACTGAAACCAGGTGGAAGCATTTCTCTGTACTGATGATATATATTGGACATAGAGAGGTATATTCCACATAATTTCTCTCTTCCCATCATTTACAGAAGTTTGAACACTTCAGCATGCATTGCAGGTGAATATCTGCTTTTGTCTGATTACAGAAAATACTTAACACACATGTGTGAGAGGTCATGAAACTAAAATCTTCAATTGCCAATTCATACTGGTTTTCTTGATTTGTCACCATTTTAGAACAGTACCCCGTTTTGTGTTCTTTTTATACTTGAAAAATGAAGTTACGTGACATGTACATCCCCACCTATAACAAAGTTTAACCTGAATGCTCTAAGAATGTGTGCAGACACACACAAAATGCACTGCCAAGCACAGAGGGCAATATCAAAGACTGAACAAGCACAGGACAGGGGTACACAACCGTTTGAGAGATGTATTATCAGTATTATTTTCTGGCATATCTACATCATAGTACAGAAGCAAAATGTTTGCCTAACCTCATGAAAATTTTCACATTTCCACAGTGTAAAAGTTGGGTGACACAAAGTGGAATTGAAAGTGAGAATTATGAGACTCCCAGAAACTCAGAATTTTAACATCAGGTGTTCCCTATTTTAACATCAATATAATTTTGGGAAAAAATAACATGGCTTTTCAGTAATAAAGCTCCTGAGTAACTGCATCCTCAGAAATAAGTTGTTTGAATTTTCTAGCATAGAAAACATAGCACTATCATGTAACACATCATGCTTTATAATTAGGATTGGAGTAAAAACAACTATGCTGAGTTGTGAAAAGAACATTTGCACCTTTTCACTGTACCTTTACTGTTTTTTAATGTTTTGATGGAGTTCATCCTCCCTATGAACCCTGTAGACCTGAATGGACCTGGGTATCAACTTGCTGCTGAGAATCATGAGGCTTTGAGAATTAAGGCAACTTGAGGAATCTCTGCAGCTGAACCACTGTTCAATATAAATTCTGCATTTTCTCCTTGGACTTGTACTGAAGTGGGGTAAAGAACAGGAAAATCTGCAACTCAGTGACGCCATTCCCTTTGATCTGCCTTTCCTAACAAAACCAATAACCCATGCAGAGAAATGTAAGAAAAGTCTCCCTACAGTGCAGAACAACAGCATAAGAGCAAGAAACAGGGGAGCAATGAGAATGTAAGCTTAGTTCATCTGCCTTAATTTTTATCTTTGTGTTCCTTCTGAAGTTCATAAAAAAAATCACAGCTTAAAGATGTTTTTTAGTCTAAAAATGTCATTTCTGTGATTAACCAGAACTCTCAACTGCTTCAGTTCACATTGGCAAGTACAGGAGTGTTACTATTGCATGCTTAGGATAAAGATGTAGCAGTCTTGACTTATGTTACATAGTCTCCCACGCACAGGTCTAATTCTCAAGATTTTCATCTCCAGACACCAGCAACAGCTTTCTCTGCTAACTGCCCCAGTTTGTCTCAACACAACCGGATAAAAAAGCTCCCATAAAAAGCACAGTCCTTAGAACACAGGCCTGAGCTGCACCCAACATGGCACTGTCATTCCAGTGGATGGCAAATTGAATGGTAAAACATAGTATCAAAATAGCTACTGAAAAATCAAACTTGATAAAAATAGAAGTTTTAACTGTTGTTTTAATCAATGTTTGTATCAGATAACTGTACACCAAATATTAAAGGACTATTTAGGACTAACGCCCTCATCAGTAGGCTCATCTATCAGCATGACCAGAACAAGAGAAGATCAATGTTTAGCTGGCACTCAAGTACAGCACGGCTTCAAAGCAGAGATCATATCAGCATCAAAGCACAGAGAAAAACAGTGGTTAGAATATAATACACTAAATTTGCAACGTCAGTATCCCTGATGATTCTAACAGAAACAGCAACCTAAATATTGTGAAGTTAATCACTGCTTCTGAACAGAACACAAAATAACTTGCATTTTTAAGAAAAATGAAATGAGTGACTGATGGGAATCAGTTTCCCAAATATTCCCACATATGCTGCAAATTTAGTGGGATCTGCACAAAATATCAGTATCTTCTATACAATTTTAAAGTGCATTTCATCCGTTTAAGAAAGTAATAAAATATCAGCTGAACACAGTGACTCATAATCAAATAACACATTCTCGACAGTCATTCACAGCAAAGCACAAAGCAGTGAAAATTTGTCCTTTCCATTTCCAGCTTGGATACATCCAGGGTAAGGTACAGGCGCTGCGCTGCCTAAACACAAGGCTCTCTATGTACCTGACCACTAGAAAAATAAATAAAATGACACTTGAGAAGCTTGCAGAGTTCTTTGATCTCTTGATCAGAATCAGTACAGCTTTCAGCCTAGCAGGGTCACGTGGCAGTGTACTATCTCACAATAGTTCATTTTGCCAATGAACAAGGAAAAATCATGGATTTATTTCGGTCAATTCAGCATCTTATTCACATGCAGATATTAGAAAACAGTAATTTTGATAAATGAATACCAGTCTTGTGTTTCTTGGAAGACTTACTCAATTTTCCAAATCTGTAATGTTCAGATCTCTTGCACAGCATTCTACTATTTCAGATTTCCATTTCCTACATCTTTTGCAATTCCAACGTATTTACTGTGCACATGTATATCCACTTAAAAATCAACTTTATTTATCGCCAAGGAATTCTTTCACAGATGAAGAATTAAATCATCACCCTCTAAAATAATACTTTATTTCTAATACTAGATAGAATTAATATTTCAGTTAAAGTAGTATTGAAATATTCGCTATAGTAACAAGGAAGGGAAAATGCGCATGCCAGCAGTACCTGTAATGAAAATGTTCTTTCAGAGTCAATTTTCAGGCATTTGGAGGGCAGGGGGTGACACAACACTGAGTAACACGCGTATGTAACACATGAAGTCAGTCGCCAGTGAAATGCAAAAGATCCAGTAATATTAAAAGAAAAAAAAGTAGCTACCCCCTTGAAAGCTCTTGTAGCAACTGTAACAATGCGATTCTTTGCTACCCACAAATATGTACCAGGATCTAGGAAAACATTTAATTTTCTGCACATCATGTCATTAACTGGAACACCACTGCACGTGCAGGGAGATAGAACAGCACCAATGGCCTCGGGCAGATCTCCCCAATCTGCACAAGAACAAGGGCCAAGAGAGACAACTAAAACACTGGAGATTTCAGCCAAAATAACAAAGATTTATATATCACCAAAATCCAGAGAAAGGGGAAAAGCAATAAGCAAGGACTAATTTCAGTACAGCAGAACACATGAAAGATTTATTGCTGAAGCAAAAGTCTGAAGATGAAGTTGTACGCAGCAGGAATAAAGGTTATAGCACAGGACTGAAGCAAGACCTTTGTCAGATTTATGAGCAATTTGGGAGGTGAAATTCTCAGAAAAAGTACTCCTCTCAGAAAGGAAAACCTCATTAAAATGAACGCACCACAGGGAAAGGACAACACTTCCTCTAAATATTTTCTGTAGAAAGCATGTAAAAAGTAAACAGTAATGCAGCCAGTCAGCCTGGACTGCAGACACCTGTAAATGCAAAGGGAGGGCTGGTGGCCATTGATAATGCCAACATGCTCCAAATTCTGTCTGCAAGGAATTCTGCCTAAAGTGAGAATCTAGTCTGTCTCAAAAAAACAGAAGAATACATAAAAACTTAAAAAAACTGCCACTTTAAAAAATCCCATAAAATTCTGAAAGTGGCAAGAAAAAATGGGTTGAAGATGTGGGCACTTCAGAAGCAAAATCTCAGAACTAAGAGATACCTGAGCAGAAGTTCAAGACCACATCAGCCAAGACCACTGAGCAGGTCTCCAAAAGGAAACAAAGTTCTACTCATAAGTGTAAAGTTGTATTTGCTAATAATTTTCAAAGATTTATTATTTCAGTCTGGACAGGGCCTATATTGCAGAAAGTTGTCAGCTGTCCTGGGGGATGTATGTCCACACTTCACTAAAATCTGACAGGTTACAAAAAATTACTTGAACCAGAACGAATGGTCGCTGTATGCACAACCAGCACACTGGCACGGTTGTTATTCTGAGTCAACTAAATAGTTTTGGGAGTTTGTTTAGTGTGGTTTTTATCTCAGAAAGCAGTACCTGGCGAGGCTGGTTTTGCTAAGGCTGGAGCCCTCACCTATCCCACCTGGAGAGCTGCATGCTTGGTGCAAACTGCAACCGGCAGCTCTGCTCTGTTGCTGCTCTCCCATGGCCAGCACAGGGAACAGGAATGGAAGGCCATGTACTTGTATATGGATGCTCATGAAGCCAGAGATTACAGGTGGAAGCATTATTTCCAGATAATCCAGAAAACAATAAAGGGAGCTGAGACCACATTCCTACTACAAGGAAGGCTCAAATTCTTACATGAACAAATTAATTTTTTCAGATCAGAATCTGCTAGATCAATAACTGACCACATCACACATGAATCATTTGCTCATGGCAAAGGGGAAAGCGAGATCCCTGAGGCTGAAAAACTGGTAGTAATCTCTTAGCCAGCATTAAAGAAAACAGTAGTAAGACTTAAGGATGTATTAGCCACATTCAAGAGACTCACATCTCTATTGCTTCTCTAATACATAATTATGGCTATGTAGGAGTAATGTTTAGCAATTCAAATATTGATTTAATTATTAATTCCTTGACAGACCTATTTTAGATTAAACCAATCAGGGCACTCATCTAATAAAATAGCTGATTTTAGTGCCACCTGTGAGTATGCAGTAACAACCTATAGCAACCTATAAGCAAAAAAATATTTACAACAGAAGGACATCAGGTAGTTGGACATCGCCTGAAAATCACATCGTTCTATTGCTACAAATGAAGCCAAAGTGACTACTAAGTGCATCAAAGTTTATAAACTGGGTTCTTAAGGATGTACAACTTTCAAAAATGTTATACAGAAAAGTCCTAAAGAAAAATCAGAGATACAGAGGGCTTTGGAAATAACAGGCCATGGATCTGAAGTTTTACATATTTAGCTGAAGGACAAGCTGCAGGGCAGTTTACTGCTGTGTGCAGCTACCCAAGAGGGACGTATCATTCAGCTGTGTTTGAACTACACAGGAGTACACTACACAAATAAGTAAGTTAAATGACAGAGTTACCAGATCAGATGCTAGCTAGCCTTGAAATCCTCTTCCCTCAGAACACAACTTAAAAGAATCCAAGTGTTCCACAGGTGGGGAAAGAGAACAGTTAACTTGGACACTGCTGTTATTTTCTTAATGAAACACTTCCTGCTTCCAAACTGTGACTCATGAGGAATCTTCCTATTACACATATTGGCAAGCCTCTTTATTGCCTGGCGCTATCAGCACAGGGAGCAATTCAAATCCAGGTATGTCTCTGTGAATCACAGGTCACTGCCAAAGTTGAGGCCTTTTTAGCTTGCTAAGTAACCATTTAAATATTCTTTTCATTGTAGTCAGATAACAGATTTGAGGGAGTGGTTGCTTTTTTGGCTTGTTTTGTGGGTTTGTTGGTTTTTTGGTTGGGTTTTTTCTTATGTGAAATGGAACTGTGTGAACTGTGCCCGGAGCAGGCCCAAGAGGCAAAGCCCAGGAGGGAGTCTGCTCCTGTGCACCAGCTCATCTAGAGAGATGCAGGCAGGTAGTGGCAGCACTCCTGGAGACCCCTACGTGTCCAAGTGCCCTCCACAACAGGAAGGACAGTTTGTCTCCCTGTTCCACATGAATATCTGACAGCAGGAGCTTGGGGAGTGCCTGGAACAAGCACCTGTAAGGAATCGTGTGACGGGAGGACTGATTCTGCCTTCTGACTAATCTGCATTTACAAAGATGCCTCAGCTCTACCTCAGTTTGCTACAGCTCCTCACCCACAAGGCGTAAGGGCATCCTATGCATTAGTGGCAGGTAGAAACATAACCACTAAGAGAGGCAGTTGAACTGAATTATTTTTTGCAGACCCAAAAATAAAACCAATCTGTTATTATGAACCTTTATTAAGCGGCTCACATTTCAGTATAAATCACACTAAAAAGATTTTTAAAAAAGATATTTACACTACAGTGCTGACACATTTAAAATGAAAAAATTGGTATAAATAAGCTCTATGGAAAAGCCTGGAATTGTCAAAAAGAATTCTGGCTCATTTTACAAAAAATATATATGTTAAATGTCAGCTCTACTCTAAAACCTACAACTCAAAATTATTTAAAGACTTCTTTATGTTAAACCTGCAGTGTTTACAGTGCATCTGGCCCTAAGTGCTTTGATACTTCACAGTTATGGACAGGCACTGAGGAATGTTACAAAGCTACATAACTATCTTCTGTAACAGATGCGAAGACAAGTCACAAACTTGCCTCACAATTTATGATCTTTACATTATTACATCATTAAGTTTAAAAAGGAATTTAAAACCATATATACAAATTTAGCACAAAAAATCATCCTCTCTCTGTCCATGCAATTTTGGATATGATGAACTATGTTGTCTTGTATCATCTGGATGCACGTGACCTCCAGAGCACAACTTGCCTTGTAAGTCCTTGTTGCCGGGTTCAAATTTAGAATCCATTTCCAACTTTAGTGACGTCAACTCAACGTGATCCAGCCTAGCCTGAACATTCTGTCCCCCCATGTCATTAGGTGTCACTGTCTTTTCAGGAAGATCAACATTCATGGGTTCTTCTTTTACTCGGAGAGATGCAAGAGGTTCATGTTTTATCGGCAAAAATTCCTGCTGCAGGTACTTGGTCTGCAGAGCATCTGAGAATTTGGTGTCTTCGGAGGTATCTTTGCTCATGGGACAAATTCTGTCAGTCTGAAGTCCAACAACCGAAGACTTGGGGTCTGCAGAGGTCCCTGCTTCAACAGTACTTGTGTTTTGAGAGAGTTCTTCCTCTGAATGATACAGCTTGAGCCGGATGTGCCAAGCCAAACTACACACAGCTGAAACTGTTTTGAACTGGTGCACAACATTCCTCGGGATGAAATAAATGTCATTATCGAATAACTGGATTCTGGCATAACGAATGCCTTCCCTTCGCAGCTGATTAAGTTTTGCATCATCAACCCACTGGACACACTGTAGGGAAAAGGTGGGGGAAAGGTGAAAACTCTGACTTGCTACTCAGAGGACACTGATCATCAGTTCTTAGTGTGCTTACCTGTGAGAGTGGAGGCTCATGCAAATCTAACTGCATTCGCTGAACTACCTCCAAGAAGTCCTCAGCATGAAAACAAATTACATCTTTGGTTATACGAGGCTGCTCAGACCTACAGAAGAGTAAGAAGTGCACAGTCAGAGGCTGAAACTAACATGCTGCAGAAAATAACAAAAGATCTGCAAGCAAGGATAAAGCAAATTTTTTAACTTAAAAAACTCAACAACTCTACCATAACCTACTTTTTTAAGAAAAAACGTTGACCAAAATTGTTAATTCTAAAACACAACCTCATTAAACTGGTTAAACAAATTAACTATCATTTCTTTATAAGTGGAAGTAAAGGCAGCAATAAAAGGCCAACAAAACACACTATTTTTCATTTCTATTTTTAACTGGCCTCTTGGCTGCCTAGATGCTGAAAGACAGCTGCCCCAGATACACTGGGCCTACTCTGTCAGCACTCCAACACAATGCACCCATCAGGTACCTGAGCATGCAGCAGTCTGACTGGGAGCACTATGGCAACCACTGCTCTGCATCTCAGCCTCAAACACCGTGCTCAGAGTCAGGAGTAAAAGCTGAACCTACATTAAGCTGTCACAATGCCAGTAATCAGCAAAGCTGGCATCCTCCACAAAACATCCCTTAAAAATACATCCCTATTTATGCTCACTAGAGAGAGCTACACAAGAGCAAAGTCTGAATTAGGCTTTGTCTCCATATTCAAATTATTACAAGAAACATCTCTACTTCCAAAGCATCTCTCCCAAAGAAATGCACACCATTTATACAGTTCCTCTGAAGACATCATCTAGAATCAGCAAACAAAAGGCACAAGCAGCTACAATCCTTGTAACTCTCTGATCTAAAGGCCAAACTCTGATCCTCACTGAAAACATGTAAAAAAAAAAAGCTCCACATATTTCCTTTTGAGAGATGTTTGCATTTTAAAAGGATTTTTTAAATTTAAATGTGATGATACAAAGATTTCATTTATAAAGGACATAGCTCACATGAGAGTAGTTTTGCAAGGACAGTTTCTCAGCCAGAAAGAAGCTGGTCGATGATTTCTTTCCTTCCTCTGCAGTCCCCGGGGCTGACGGGAGTGCAGCACCTCCTCGGCCCGAACGGGCACAGGCTGCACGTCCCGGCACTGCCCATCGGCACCAGGGAGCGGAACCAGGGATCAGAACCACGACCCACTGCTGTCCTCCTGCCTCTCGCACCTGCACGGCCGGGCTGGCGCCTGCCACCCCTCAGTACATCCCTCACCCCACTTCCACCCCTCCAAAAACGGGCTACAAGTCAGACAGAGGGGGCCTGGGGGGCAGCTGATGCAGCAGAGCCGAAACATTTCACAATCTAATAAATGTCCAAGAGCTCTTTTTTAAAAGCAAGATGATCACCTATTTTTATATAAAAATATACATATGTCCTGTTATTACTATTCTAGGAAGCAGACAATGACGTACAGTTCATTCAGGCTTTTTAAACATAGGAGACATGTTTATCTTATTTAGGTCATGACCTCAATAAAGCAAAAAATAATCAGTCTGAGGCTATTTTCAGGAGAAAAAAAACCCAGATCAACTACTGAAAGTATGCTAGGGAGAATTTTCAGACCACATATTTTACTTTCAGTTTTACAAAGATTAAAATGTGTCTCTGTATTTTGATCAATATACTCCCAAAGAGGATTTAAACATGGAAAGCAAAAAGCTTCAGAAACACTTCTCATCGGTGGCGCTAAAAACATTAACTACGTTAATCTACCTTTTATAATGCAGGTATTTATTTCTAAAATATGAATTTGCATTTGGAGTCATCAGTATCTGTAAATGAAGTTAAGACTTAAAATCACTTGAAAGAATATTTTGCATACTAAGAGAACTCCAATCCAAATCAATGTGTTTTCCCAGAAGTGTCTATTCTGGTTTATGCATTGTCATTCCTAGTCTCAGTCCATATATATCTGCCCAAGAGGATGGATCACCAACTCTGTGCTGCAATTCTATCACAGAACACAACATTCCTTTTGCAAACAACTGAGAAAAAATACTGTCAGATAATTTTAAATTCTGCATTTGCAGATTTTATCTTTAGCACAACTTTGAGATAATATTTTGCACAACCTTTAATTTAGAGGGTATCAGGTACCCACCCCCAAGCAAAACTGTAGCACAGAAGTTCAGTTAATGTCTAAAAAGACATTAAATGAAAACAGAATATAAGATAACTTCAGAAAAACCCATTTAATCCTCTACTAGAGAACTGCTAGAACTGGTTTTGGCAGTA
Source organism: Melanocharis versteri (assembly GCA_013397845.1). Classification (NCBI taxonomy): domain Eukaryota; kingdom Metazoa; phylum Chordata; class Aves; order Passeriformes; family Melanocharitidae; genus Melanocharis; species Melanocharis versteri. The sequence goes on from VZTG01007065.1 coordinate 832,105, forward strand.
TTTTTTCCCCTTCACCTCATTCTTCAAAAGGACTGGATTCTTTTTGCTGCAACTTTTCAAAACAGATTCAAGACTAGAGGTTTCACCATTGAACTTCTGGCCTAATGCATAAAGACTGGCTTATTCCTATGATCAGACAGAGAAGCACAACTTCACTCTCTACAACACAAACTTGAAAGCTGCTTGCTATAGCACAGGTTTCATTTTGCCAACAACAATGCTACAAAGAGCCTTTTGCTGTCCCTGAAAAGACCCACCCAAATTTCCCACATAAAAATCTTATGACTTTCCATAATTTAAAATTTCACTGGCATCTCATAAGTTCTAAAGCTCACTTGGTATCACCTATGAAAATGGCATTAAGTAATCAGCATGATCACACCTGCCTTTATCAGATTTCAGTGCAATCCTTAAAATGTTTGCTAACAATAGTTAGGGTTATTCTGTAAATTGTAAATACTCAGAGCAATAAAAAGAATATAATAATACAGTAATTTTACAAAATATCTCAAATCAAGACCCTGTCATACTCCAGAAAGAACATTTCTTTTTCTTCTTCCAAATACTATTTTTAGTTTCCATTTCTGTCCTCTAGCACAATAACCTGCTTTTTGCCTTTCAACAGTTCTGCTCCTGTCTGCTCTGAAAGACACCATTTATTCCACCTAGCATTAACATTCGCCCCTATCAACTAGGAAGTAAATCCCACTTTCTTTAAATCTACACCAATTTATAAAGCTGTTTTTGCACATTCAATTTTTATGGATTTAGTTCAGGCAGACCAGGAATTGTTTTATTTTCTCCTCGCAGAAAGCATTATTTTTATACACATTATCTCATCACTAGAACATGTGCTTTTTACTGCCATAGTGCTTTAATCACCCCAGAATATCTTCAGCTTTTCAGGTTTGTTCAACTAATCAAACAAATTAAAAAAAGAATCAAAACTGAACAAAAATCAAAACTAGATTTTTCAAAACTTCCTTTAAAATAAATCCACCCACAGATTGCAAATTATGGCAAAACTAATACCTGAAATAATTTTAATGTGCTACATTAATCAATGATGCTTCATTATCATAAGCCCTGATTAGTTCTCATCATGTAAGTACACTGAAGTGGCTTTTCAAAATTACACAAAAGTGGAAAGGGAAAGCAGGAATTACAATTTAGGCCAAATCAAGCCTGAAACAGATAACTTTTATTGTGTTGCTTGTGTTGTTTATTTTACTCCTGTCCATACCTTAGTAACAAATTTTTTATTCTGAATTGAAAGATACATTTTCAGTCTTTATGCTGAAGCGAAATGCTGATATTTCTTTTTTATTCCCCAAACTGAAGGACTTTCGAGTGTGCTATAAAGCTACAGGATGAGAACGGGAAGTTCCCAGACACTTAAATTACCATCAATTTAACTTCTTAAACTCCACAGACATCCAAGTTCAGGGAGTGGGGTTTTGTTTGGTTTCTTTAGTTCCTTTGCAAGTCCCCCTCTCAACTGAGCAAAGTGTAATTTAAAATACTTAGATCTATGCAGTTATCTCAGCTCTTGCCCTGCCACCACTGTTCAGTCTTAATTCACCACAGCATCTCAGTCAGAGCAAACAGGAAATTGAAGGCTCCCACTGTCATCGACCTGAAGAGGAAGGAAACTGAAAACCTCAGAGCCCAAGAGACAAACACATTATCATCTGAACAATCCAGTTCTTCCCCAATGACAGTCATTCTACTTTCTATGTCAATGAACTCATGCACTGTAACACAAAGTCGCATCATTTTATCTAAAGGGAATTCACTCTTCTAATTTCTAGACAGACACAAAGAGCAAAAGGTATTTACAGTGTTTACACATGCAAAGGTAACTTCCAAAACTAAGGTCATTCTCCACGGTCTGAAGATGCTGAAAAATCTCTCTTAGATGTGGACCAGGAAGCCCATGTGGTTATGGGCTTTTTATCTGGTTAACATGTAGACAAGCTTCAAAAGAGGCACATTTCATTTCCTGAATCTCACACAAGAATTCCAAAGACAGACACCAAAAAAATATCACACAACTTCCAACAGGATTCTTCCTAGGTGAGCCACCATAAATAAATCAAGGTTATAATAGCCACGACTTGGGAAGAGGAAGCACAAGAATTCTGCTCATCTCCAGACAACACAAAGAGTTGCCAGAAGGTCTCCATGTGCACCTCTGCAGCAGTAACAGCTGAGTCTCTATGCACTACTTCAAGCAAAACAGTATGAAGTGTTTTTACATCTAACATGACCTCAGTTACAGCAACTCAATTATAGCTATTGAGCTGTCACTGCAAGGTTTCTTTCTAGTTTCAACCACACAGCAAAGCCATATGCAATCTAGCAGAGGGCAGACAAATATCTAATGCTCAGCCAGGACCTACAAAGTCTTCACTAAATCTTTAATCCTAGATTAACCTATTCTGCACTCCCTCCCAATTATAAATGGCAATCCAGGCAAACATTTTTCAGACACCTAGGTGAAGCCAATCAACACCTACCACTCTCCACAGTGCACAGCCTTCAACACTCCCACAGCAGCTGTGGTCTGTCGTTCAAAACCTTGTCCTATGTGATCTGCATGGGCTCGGGTCCGGTCTTCAAATAGCATTTCACGGGGTTCACTGGTTCGAGGTAGGTACTGCAAGTTTTTTATTTCATTGGTAGTTCTGCATAAGAAAAACGGTAACAGTGATATAGAAATTTCTCTGAATTATCTAATTTCCATCATAGCCAACAGGACCATGATGAACAATCCCTCCAATGAGAACAAGAGTCAAACAAGGAAAACAGTAACATTTAGGTCAAATAAAAATGTCATGAGCGATGCAAAAAATCAGAATACCTGTTCAATAAAAAATAAAAATAAAGACAAAAAAACAACCAGCACCAAACAACAGTGTCAGGGCCCAAAGCGCACTGAAAGGCCCTAGTGACTGAGCAGCCTCATTCAGCCTCCAAACACACACAAGGATCAAGAGCCCCAAAGTTCTATTTAAGCTCAGGCCTGGGTCCTCAGTCCTGGTCTGTGCTGCAGGAGCACCACTCTCCATCCCATCCAGAGGTGGGCTGTGCCATGGACTTGCTTCTCAGCTTGTCCTCAGGACAGCTTGGTCATGATGCACCTAGCTGGCAGTCTCTGGACCTGACCCTCACTGGCAGACTCACTTCCTGGCTTGACCTCAGACTGCCCCATCACCACACTCCTGCCTGACACACCAGGGTCTGGGCTGAATCTGGTCCCCAAGGCGCTACCCTGCTTCCCTGAGGGAAGGTCATGGTCAGCCCATCAGGAAACCGTCAGTCTTTGCTGCTTCCTGACTATCAGATATAGATTTCAATTGTTCCTGAGGTCTTTCTTCATCTTTCGTGTTTCTACCAAACTGCTGGGAAACGTGTGTGCATTTAGTCCCATGTTGTCTAACTGGGAATGAGAAACAGCAAAGGATTATTTCTTCAGGGTTTAACAAAAGTGAAGGAAACACTGCAGAGTGGGAATAGAGCCACAAGACCATCTTCTTGGCCACCTGGAGCCAACAGTGTGTGCCACATTTCTCAAAGAGCTGTTTATAATCATAGCACAGCAAAGGCTGGGACATCTGGAGACTGTGTAGTCCAACTTCCGCCACTCATCCAGAGCAAGTTGCTTGACTGTATCAAGTCTTGAGCAAGACTGAAATCTCACCAGCTCTCTGGACAACCTGCCCTAGTGCTCATCTATGCAAAAAAATAAACTTTTCTTCTCCTTATTTTAAATGGAATTTCTTGTAATTCAGTTTGTGCCCATTCTCTCTGTTCATGTCACTGGGCACTGCTGAAATAAGTCCTTTTTACAATCTTCAGTGAAGCGCTTAAACACATTGATATGATCCCACTGAGCATTCTTTGCTCAAGAGTAAATCCCAGTTCCCCAGGCCACCAGACATACTCCAGTATGGCCATGTCTGTCTTAGCCTGGTGAGCCCAAAACTGGGCATGATACTGCAGATGTGCCTCACCAGTGACGAGCTGAGAGAAGAACCCTGTCCCTCAGTCTGCTGGCAGGGCTTTTCATAATCCTGTCCAGGAGGCTGCAGGTCTGCTTTGCCTCAAAGGCACACTGAGGGCTCATGGCCAGGTCAAAGTGTTCCCCACCAGCCCCCCAAGTCCTGCTCTGTCAGGCTGCTGTCCCCAGCCTGTGCTGCTACACAGGGTTATTCCTCCCAGGTGCAGGGAGGAACGGGGCTTTGCACACCCCTCTGTTAACTTCACAAGCACCCCAAGCTGGCCCATTTCTACAGCCTCTTGTGGTCCTGGGCACATCAACTCCTCCTTCCAGTTTTGGATCAGCTGCAGCTTGCTGAGGGTGTGCTCTGTCCCATGATGCCATTAATGGAGATGCTGAACAATACTGACGCAAGATATCAAGGTCTGGAATCCTCCAGTAGTGACTGTTTCCAGCTGGAATTTGTGCTGCTGCCGACAACTCTTGGAGCACAGCAGTTAAGCTAGTTCTTGGTCCACTCACCTATGAGTCTAGTCTGTCAGGATGTTATGGGAGACTGGTGTCCATTGTGGAAAGCCCTGACAAATTTGAGACAAACGAGACCCCTGGTACTCAACTCATCCTGTGAGCCAATCATTATGTTGTGCCTCAGGTGGATGAACCATAATTTCTCCAACTCCCAACTACCATCTTGTTCCTCATGCTCAAAATGGCAGCTTTCCCAGGATGAAGGTGAGACGGACGGGCCTGCGGTTCCCCAGGTTCTGCTTCTTACCCTTCTAAATGACTGGAGTGGCATTTGCTTTCCTACAGTCCTCAGGAACCTTTGCCAACTGCCATGACCTTCCAAAGACAGCGGCCTTGCAATGATACTGGCCAGCTCCCACTGCACTTGTGGGATGTGACACATCCCAGCAGGTCCCATGGGCTTGTGTCTGTCTAATCTGCACATCTAGTAAGTTTCTTAACCTGATTTTCCTGAACTGAAGGCAAGTAGCCCTTGCTCCAGACATTCCTACTGTCTCCAAGACATGGCATTCCTGAAAGTAAATCTCACCAGAAGAGATGAGGGCAAAGAAAGCACTATCTCAGCCTTTTCTGTGTCCTTTGTCCCCAGACCCTTTGCCCCATTCAGCAAATGCCTTCCATTTTCCTAGTCCTTCTTCTACCGTCCATACACCTGTGGAAGTCCCTGCTGCCCTTCACATCCCTTGCCAAATTCAGCTCCAGATGGTCTTTGGCTTTACATCCTCTTCATGGTTGGACAGTGTCTCTATACTCCTTCTGAGGCACTTGACCCTGCTTCCACTTCTTGTACACTTCCTTTTTGTGTTCACATTTTGAAAAGAACTCCCAGGACAATTCCTCATGACATACAACATTCAAGTTCTGCCAAGGCTGTCCCTGCTTGTCAGCTGGTTCTTATACCCAAAACCACAGCAAAGTTTAAAGATTTCATTTAATGTTGGAATTATTACCTTCCAGGCGAGAAAGAAGCCCTTGTCTCCAGAGGTCATAACACATCCACCCACACATAACAACAGGGGTATAACAACTGGTCAATTCCAGTCTCATCGTATATATTAGTAATTGCATGTGTGCACACATTTTCCTGAAGTTTTCACCTTAAATTTCTACTAAAGCTCCAAAAAGGACCAGCACCTTACCTGGCCAGACAGTAAAAATTAAAACAAAAAATTTGCAGATTCTTACATAACAAAACAACAAAAAAGTGTATTTGGAGATGAAGATTTACAGTAATTTATATTAACAGATAGTATCAAACAGTATAAGGTTTGGGATAAAATGAATTTGTAAAGAAAAAATACTAACCAGACATTTACCACGTAAAATAATTCAACTTACCTCTTCCTTTTGAAAGGTGACTTTGGCATGTCAGCCACAGGGATCATCTGCTCTCCTGGACGTACCCACATAATGGGACCATCATCACTGTCTTTACGACTCTCTAATTTTAAACTAGAAAGTGTTCCCCATGGCAGTGTACACTAATGGGAAATACAAGCCACAATTTTCAAGTGAGTTACTTTAAAAAACTTGTTAAAAGCAGCCTTTATCTCTCATGATGAAAGCATTTATTAGAACACTCAATTATCTAAACAAGTATCCCATACTCTCACTTTATTATTATAACAGCACTACACAGCATGTTGTCCCCCTTCTCCCAGCCCATTCCTTTCTGTCCTTACTTTTAAGAAGGGTGATTCTTCCAACATATCAAGGAATTCAGGGAAGTAATCCCCCACTTCCTCATCAACTGCTCCAACCAGGCTGATCTGTCTCATTGGGCCAGCTCTATACGTACCATGAGAGTATGTTCTTTTTACCTACAAGTAGAATATGACAAAAAATGTTATACCAAGTCCTCTACTGTGCAAAATCCACATTCAATGAACACCTGTAATCTCTATGGTTATACTGAGATAAAAAGAGTGACTTTTTTCAGTCCTTCAGTCTCCAGTGTATTTAAGATTATTATGAACTCAATTACTACAAATTCAAAGACAGACGATCTTATTAAACATCCACGACAATTTGTATTTAACACCTGAAGGTAAACTGGAGTAACTATTTATTGCCTTTCAAGAAGATAACATTCCAAACCAGTAACTGTAAAACGATATCAAGGCATGTTCTGCTCCGTAACTAGTTAATAAGGATTCTTACCCATATTACTCAATTACTCTAGCTGAATTTCTACCTTTTTCCTGCAACAGGCAGAACTCTGAATTACAATTTAACTCCAAACACTTCCTCTGCTAATCATCCTCTCCAGTACAGCCTCTGTGTGAGCACATTAACTGGAGCAAATTACAACAGTGAACACAAGGCTCATAAAGAGTTTGTACAAAAAGCAAGACAATGATAGGCACTCCTTCATTTTTGCTGCGCTGTGTTAGCACATCTTGGGCTCCCTTCAGACTTTAAGGGCTGCAACATTCACCTCTCATGAGAAATCTTGTACTGAGAAATTTGAACAGAAACACATACTGTTCTAAGGTTTTTTCAACAATCTGATCTGTTGTGTTAGATCACCGAAATACTCAGGCATGAGATTGATGAGGATCATGTCCACTTAAGCCTCTGATTTCCTATTTAACAGGCTGAAAGACACAGTGGCATTATGAGATGAAATACGAGGAGATCAGAACAGAGGAAAGAGCAGATGGATTACTGCACACACCAAGTAAGGCTCCTGTACAGCACCTCTAGACGTTCTGCATCCAAAGCAAGAAAAGAAAAAAAGTGCAAGGAAGACAGTGAAATACTGCTCAGCTATGGTCCTCACCCAAACAGACCACCAACATTCCTAGTAGTTATGGCAGTGCAAAGGAGAATTAACAGCAGTTCCTGAAAATAAAACATTGAACACGGAACAACACTGTGCCCTTCCGAGAAACTCAACTGATGTAACCAGATCTTCCCAGAAATGCAGAAGCAAACACTGTTCAGATCATCCCAGTCACCTCTCATTCCTCCCAGCAAATAGAGGAATGGCTAAAAGTAGGATTTTCCAAAATGTCTTAGCTAATGCTACAGCAAGCCATCACAGGCACACTGAAAAGAACAGCCCACTAACATTCCCCTATTCCTCAAATCCTTAGTCATAAATTCCTGCAGGGCTTTTTTGCAGAGACAGCTGGTGATTTTCTGATAAAATATCACAAAACATTCATTTCTGCTGAATCTGCATCAACTCAGTCCTCAGCTATATCTGCCTTGGCACAAAGCATCAGGAGCTTGTACAACCACAGCTATGAGCAAGGAAGAACTCTAAACCCACTTTCTGAAGCTACAGACACCCACAAATTTGTGACACTTTATTAAAAAGCCTAACATGCAAAAGGATGTTTCTTCCACTGACATAAGTAGCTTAGTATTCCACTGCTCCAGCCCAGGATATTAAGATGCTGTTTTCACCTACATCTCTGATTAAAGAAAACCATTTTTCTGCCTTTCTCCATGCTTCCTTATGCTACCTACTACCACTCTCCCAAGTAAGAAGTGATAAGACAAGAGAAAATGGCCTAAAGTTGTGCCAAGGGAGGTTCGGATTAGGTATTTTAAAATTCCTTCACCAAAAAGGTTCTCAAGCACTGGAACAAGCTGCCCAGGGAAACGATTGAGTCATCATCCCTGGAGGCATTTAAAAGACACATAGATGTGGAATTTAAGGACGACGTGGCTTAGTGATGGATTTGGCAAGGCTGGGTTAACAGTTGGACTCTTAGAAAGGTCTTAAAGGTCTTTTTCATCCTAAAACATTTTATGATTCATATAGCATATGATAAACTGGTTGTGAAACTACTCCAAGTGAAAACTCTAAAAATTCTCCTAAAAATACTAACTTAAAGCTTGGAAAAGGTGTGAAGCTTCCAGCTGGATCAACCCACCCATTTGGCTTATATACCACTAGGTGTTGGTAATGAAGCATGAAGTCAGCAAAGTATTTAGCTGCAGCATAATGCTTGCATTAAGGAGGATCAATAAAGAAATTTTTCATTTGTTCCCCAAAAAAACACCATGCCACTGAAAGTTAAAACTGAAAAATGAACACAACTTTTTCAAGCATTGTTTGTCCAATCCCCTTCACCCCCAGCTCTCCTGGTCAACCACCCTCCCCCTGATCATGAGGCAGTACAATTGCTTCTCAAGATGCAGCATAGGAGAAGAAATACCAACACGAAAGCTAAAATAATGTCAAAGTTACAAATGAGGAGTGGTTTCTTCTGGGACCATATTCAGAATCACATAACTGCAAATACAGAATAAAATATCTGAGTGATTAAGAACTCTGTGGTGGCTTAACCCCAGGCAGCAGATACTGATCTTACACCCCCTGCTCACTCACCTCCCACAATGGTGGGACATGGGAGAGAACAGGAAAAGCACGGGAATGTATGGGTCCAGATAAACACAGTTTATTCAACGAAGAGGAAACTGAAGAAGAAAAACCACCGACTGGTGTTTTCCACCACCCACCAACTCCCACGAGCAGACTGATGCCCAGCAGGCCCCAAGCAATAGGCACCTTCCCACCCACCCATTGGTCCCCTCAGGATTTTTTGCTGGCCATGATGTTGTACAGCACAGAATATCCCCGCAGTCAGTTGGGACCAGCTGTCCCAACCATGCCCCCTCCCAGCTTCTTGCCCACCCCAGCCGACTCACCGGGGGGGGGGGCAGGGGGGTCCTGGAAGCCTTGACACTCTGCCAGTGATGCTCAGCAACAGCCAAAACACCAGTGTGTTACCAACAGTTTTAGTCACAAACCCAAAACACAGCCCATAAAGAAAATTAACCCATCCAGACACAGTATAAACAGGAAATAAATCCATGCTCGTGATCAAAGGGGAAGATTTGCTCTCTCTTTTCCCTTCTTTCCTGATAGCATGAAGTCCTCTAAAGATGGACAGGGAGCAAGCCTAGGGAACTGATCTGAATTTAATCCAGGAATTACCTAAAAAAAATTCTCTATTTTAGAAAATAACAAAAATTAAATAAAGACATAGGCCATAAATACTAATGCCTGGCCAGAAAGAGCAAGAGAGAGTTTGAAAGATGAAGCAGCTGTGGGCAGTGAAAAGCAATTCACATTGCATCTCTCCCACGAACTGGGTTGTAGCATCCTAAACTCTGGTCTTAGAGCAGAGGTTGATGCTTGAACTACACTACCTTAGACTAGGTTAAAGACTTAGACAAGCATGTATAAAAAGGTGAGGTCATTCTTCATGGGGAGAACTAGCTAATTTTCACTCACTCCCAACTTAGACTGCTACTAAGTAATAGTCTGAAAACACCAAAACCTCCCATTGATGTTTGAACAATGTCAAACATAAAATTAATCCCAATAAAGACAACCAAATAAATATAACCTATGGCATATTAGATAACAGCAACATTTCCCCTTTCTTTTACCATCAGTATCCTTTGGCTGGTTGGTTCATAGGAAGAGAAACAGATTCCTCTATGGATTTCTAAACTCACAAAAACAATATTGATGTACTAAAACCAGTACTTACTCATCAAATTCCATATTAAATTATGCACTGACCTCTAATGAAGTATTATATATATGAAGTATTATTATATATAGATACCTTCTATAAAGTAATCTTCCAGGATGTAATTTCACATCTTACAGTGTGACTAGGTTTTTAGAATTTTACATACTTTCTCAAAACTGGAACAATTTAAACCCATAATAAAAGGAGGAATCAATGACATGCTGCTCTTCTAGCACATGGTCAGGTATGAATATACACACACAAATCAACAAGTACATGCAGTATAATACCATGGGCAGGTAAAAGAGACAGAAACATATAAAACAATAAATATGACATCCTAACTTATTTCTTCTCACGTAGCTTACAATTGAAGTATGTCACCTAAAAACACATAAAAGGAGACTCTGTCATTCTATTGCATCACAGTAATGGAAAATTATGACAGTAAAACTGCCACTGAATCCATAATTAGTAAAACTTGAGAATCATCTGCCTCTGTGACTCACATGGCCTCCACTGATTTTTTAATGCAATAGCAAATATTTTGACAGAAATGCCTTGGTGTCTAACAAGAATCTGAAGACTAGATGTGAAAACACATAAATAAATATATATATATATATATATATAAAAATACCAAAAATATATTTGAGCATTATCATCCTACAAATGGAAGCATTTTAGACACTATACGTTAAAGATTTTGTGGAAGGAACAATACAGAGAAACCATGCATTTCAAGAGAGGAATTTAAAAAATGTAAACTAGGGCAAGTAAAAACTGAATTCCTATTTTTAATATAGTAAGGTGTGGGTTGTTGTGGGGTTTGGGTTGAGGGTTGGTTTGTTTTTTTTTTTCTCAGTTGAAATTTTATAATTTTCCTAATAGAATTTTAAGGTTTAAATTTATTTTAATTTTTCACTTTTAAAATCAAGAAAGTCTAGAAAAACAGTCCTCAGAGAAAAAAATAACCAACAACAAACAAACAAACAATTATCTACCAACTAAACTCAAAGTAATTTCAAGAAACCCATAAAGTCTCACCAAAGACAAAGAAAAAACCCCAAAAACATTACATCACCTACGAATATGCAAGGACACTGAGGGAATAGAGGGTTTTGTTACACAAGTGCACAAGCAATGCACTTACACACTGGTATCTCAGAAAGGAAAACATCTAATTTCAGAGTCAGTGTTATCTCAAACCTTACAGCTATGAAGAGGCCATTACCATTCCTGCTAATTTGGTACATTTTAATAAAGTGCCCAAACGGTTTTCTGTTCCTTGCCAACTTCCTTCAAATCCTTAAATGCTTCCTTATACTTCCAATTTCAAATGGGAACCAACACTGAATAAATATTCATCAAAATTGCTCTGATTTTACAAATACTCCTTAATCCGTTTGGCTGTTTTTTACTATTAAACCACATGTACTTCATACTCATTCCTTCACGTTTTTCTCCCTTTTTAGGTCAGGGTTTTGGTATCAGAATGGGACGTCTTGACAGTTCTGGCATTACTCAACTGTCATTAAAAACCTAATTTCAACAAATAATATTTCCCAATTGGAAGTTTCTGGAAATGCACCCTCAAGATTTTAACTGCATTATTAGTTTCACCAGCATCCTCTTACCACTGTCATTCATCTATCACCTGACATGCTCCATCTTGCAGATGAAATCCTCGAATAACAACATGGACAGACAGAGGTTTTTAAAAGCAAAATGACTTCACTTTTATTCTGAATTCCAGCGACACAAAAACAGTGAAGCAGTTGACAAAGAATTTTTAAAAATAAATAAAAAATTAAGGACAGCCTTCATGGAAAATGATGTGGCTAAAGCGATGCAGCTACTATTGCTCCTGTAGCTCAGGCAGACCCACGACAGGGTCAGTCTCAGACCCCGTCTGAGCTGCCAGCACAAACCCCCAGGGTTTTATTTAGCTTTGGGTTTTGTCAATACAAAGTAACACAAGACTGTGATCTAATATTTATCGGATGAAACCATTAAGAAGAAATCTAGAAAGGTAACTATTTTCCAAGTGGAAAACAAATGAGCACGTGCTGCAGATTTCCAATGTCATTCTCTGTGAACTCATTCTTTGTTCAATGGTATTCAGTAAGTGAAAACTTGTTGTGCGTCAAGACAATATGCTGCCATCATCTATCAAAAAGTCTCTTACATATAGTCCTACAGATCAGTTTTAATAAATCTGTATTTTTTAGATTTTTTACACAAAGAATATTTTTAGAGATTTTTTAAGAAGCATTTTTTTAAGAATCAATCTTTTATAGATTTAAAAAAAATGGGGCAATATATTTGCTTTAACAGAGATAAAATTTAATTTTTCATCATCTAGAAGGAAAAAAAAAGTAGGCTTTATTTTGGAGGACTTGTAACAGCAAGCAGTTGCTAAAAAATGTTATACCTTTTACATAAGTAACCAAACATTTGATCAGCTTAAAAGCAAGAAGCAAATTCTGTCAAAAACAAAGTTCTACTGAAAACTACTGAAACACATCTGAAAAGACATAGTTCCAGTGCAGAAGAATTCTTTCTAGAACATAAGAAAATAACACAATATATGGAAATAGATACTACACAAGTCTTTAATGATAAGGAAATGAAGCACTAACCAATTATTTGAGATTTTCTTTAAAAAAATATTTTCAGCAATTCCCCTCAAATACTAAAGGGACTAATGATTTCAAGCAGGATTTCACTAATCAGAAAAGGACTAAACAGCAAAAACTTCTCTGCAAAAGGAATGTTAAAGAGCTAAACGAGGACAGGGAAGAGAAGATAATATTGAAAGAGGCTAAAAGAGAAGTGAAATGACAAGCTCTGTGTGCAGAACCTGAAAAAGTGAGGACAACCCCTCACATAAAAGGTCACACCACAAACATGAACTATCATTATATCACAGTTCTTCCTCTAAAATACTTATTATAATATTTGAATATTCAGTGTCCACCACAGCTAACATGGCAACATGAATTTATTTCCAACTGGGAACAAAACCAACAAAAATTATTCCTCTGAAGATGCAACTGCCTGTTGTTATGGAATGGGGCTGATTGTGTACTCCCACAGTCATCCTTGAGCTACTTCTGACTTATTTAAACAATACAATTTGCCAACTCAGTTATAAAACCAATCCCTCATGAGTAGTCAAGTAGTCCTGCTGGATTAATGAAACAAACTGAACTCACCAGTTCAAGAAGCACAACAGCTTGGCACAAGAACACGCAACTGGGAGGAAAGAAGGAAGGAGCACATTTTCTTCCAGCAGCAGCAGGTGCCAGACTGGCTCTGGCCATTTGTCTAATTGCACATTGTGCAGTTAGAGTGACTTTTCCTAAAGTGAACAGGCTGAATGATGTGCATCCTCTCATACCTACAGCACAAAGGCAATAAGGTAAGACGAGACAAAGCTTTAATAAATCAATGAGAACTCCAAGCTGTGTGGCGCAGTTGACACGATGGAAGGAAGGGATGCCATCCAGAGGCTTGAAAGATGGGCCTTGTGAACCTCATGAAGTTCAACAAGGCCAAGTGCAAGGTCCTGCAATGTGGGCTGGGGCAACCCCAAGCACAAATACAGCACGGAGAATCAACTGAGAGCAGCCCTGGGGAGAAAGACTGGGGGGTGCTGCTGGATGAGAGGCTGGACATGACCCAGCAACGTGCAGTTGCAGCCCAGAAAGCCAAACTTATTCTGGGCTGCATCCAGAGCAGCATGGGCAGCAGGGCAGGGAGGGGATTCTGCCCCTCTGCTCTGCTGAGACCCCACCTGCAGTGCTGCATCCAGCTCTGGGGGCTCTCAGCACAGGGAGGACATGGACCTGATGGAGCAAGTCCAGAAGAAGGCCATGATGATGATGAGAAGGCTGAAGCACCTCTCCTATGAAGACAGACTCTTCACAGACAGATTGGAGCTGTTCAGCCTGGGGAAGAGGCTCCAGGGAGACCCTAGAGCAACCTTCAAGTACCTAAAGGGGACTACAAGAGAACTGGAGAGGGACAGTGTACAAGGGCATATAGTGACAGGACAAGGTGGAATGGCTTCAAACTGAGAGAGGGCAAGTTTAGCTATCACAAAGAATTTCTTTGCTGTGAGGGTGGTGAGGCACCGGAACAGGCTGCCCAAAAAAAGCTGTGGGTGGCCCATCCCTGGAAGTGTTCAAGGCCAGGCTGGATGGAGCTCTGAGCAACCTGGTCTAGTGGACGGTGCCCTGTCCCTGCCCATGGCAGGTGCTTGGAACTAGATGGTATTTAGGGTCCCTTCCAACACAAACCACTCCATGATTCTAACTCAAAACCACAAAATGAGTTCAAATCTGGACGACAGTAACACACCATCTTAAAAAAATAGGTGTCAAGAGAAAACAGAGGAGCTAGGGACTGTTTAGCCTAATTCCAATTTCCAGAAAGAAAACACTTAGCTGGATACAACTATCAACTATCTAGAAAATAAGAAAGTAAGAACTAATAAACATGCTTGTGTGAAAAAAACCAATCAAGCCAAACTAAGCTTTGTTTCTACGACTGGATAGGCTTTTTCAGAGGACCAGCAGACATCTTGACATTTGACATTTGCATTATATTTTAAAAACTGCTACAGAAACATGGTCTAGTAAGAGCAAACTGTGGGCACTTTTGTCTGTGCTCACATAACTATCTAATTTTGAGGCAGGTAGCAAGGAACCTTCCCTGGAAGGCAGTGTATCCTCGTGAAACCCACAGGTATCACAACACTGCAAGTCCATTACAGGAAAGGATCAAAATCAACAAGATCTTGAAACTGGAGAGGGGGTCTGAACGCAAACGATATAATTCAGTTTAAACAAAAGCAAGAACTACACTCGCATACATATTTAATGAACTGCATAAACATGAAAAGGGGAGCGACTCAATTAGCAGGAGCTGCTGCTGCAGCAGATCACAAACTGCCCTGAAAAAGGAATAGAAATACATAACTAAGAGCAGTAATTTGCAAGACGCAGCAGTTTTCTCATAGTCCTTGACATCAATACACCAGGCAGACACTGTCGATTTTTAGTATTGTGTTTTAAGAAAAAAAGAAGGATGACTGAAGTGAACATAAGGGGAGAACACTAAGAGTAATAAGGGTATAACATGTAATTGTAGACTGAAATAACTCAAATTACTTAATCTAGGGAGAGGGAAAAAAGGAGCTGTTAAGCAATCTTCAAATATAGAGAAAACTGAAAGAAAAGGATAAATTGTTTGCCTTGTCCATTAAAGATCAGAATAAAAGGATAAAACGACAAACAAGAAAAAAAATGATTTTACAACAGATTTCTTTGGAAAGAGTGGAATCACCTTGAGATCTCCCGCAAACACATCAGACAAGGACTTGTCAGATATGGCTTAAAAATAGTCCATCTTGTCTTGCAGCAGAGGAATCGTTGGGTACTGTGCAGCATTTTACTTCATCTGTACTAAGAAGTTGCCTCTGGGACAAGACAGTAAAATCAATGCACTAAGCATTGTTCCAGCTAAACATCAACTGTGAGCTTTGGGGTTTCAGCACAGCAATAAAAATTTACTTGCCCAGCACGAGGAAGAAGTAATGAGTTCAAAATATTAACATTTGTCTCAACAGCACTAAATAGCTTAAGTAAAGTGATGTAAGCTGCAAGTAGGTGGCAAAAGCTGATTATTTACGTCCTTTAAAATCCTCATAAGAACCTGACAAGATTCACGGCTATTGGCTAACTGATGCAGCTGTTGGCATCCACGCAACTGACAGAGCCCAGGGAAGATGGAGCTACAAGATAGTTTTTCACCGCCTGAAGGACTGACTTATTGGCTACAAGGATATCCAAACTAATTTCATTTTGCCCGGTTACAGAAACAGTCTGACGAAGCCTTACAGTCAGTTCACAAAGAGCTATTCCACTAACACAAAAAAATTTTAAGGAGTACTTAGGCATAGACCCAAGCTAGATGATGAAAAACTTCCCAGTTCATCTACCTGCAAAATTTAAAAGCTAATTCTCATTAGAAAGAACCAGTTCCAAATTTCTCTCTCCTGCGCCTGCTGTAAGTAGTCTCACAAATTTCTGTCCCTTATAATCTTCCAACAAGTAAAATTACATTACTCCTGTCTGACACAGGTATATTGGGAAGCAAGCTGAAAGGAGTTAGTTTTCAACTCTACAACTGTGAAAACTAAGTAAATCACTTGAGAGATGCAGACCTTCCAGGTAAGCTTAGAAGAATTCCAATTTTGACCTCAGCAGCAGAATTTACTGTGAAATCTGCCTCTTGTCACAGAGCTTGAGGACTTAAAAATATGCATTACTTAAAACCAAAAAATCCCAAACCCACATCCGTCACAAAACAGGAGGTGGAAGATTGAGCAGTACCAAAAGGATCAACTTGAAAAACAAACACTGATAAAACACTCTATAATACTTTCCATTTCAGGCTTAGCTCAACCTTCATTTTCCTTTTTATAACACTTCTTTTGATCTTTTTAAATACTTACATTTGTCAGACTGATTACATGTGCTACATGAGCTCTGAGAAACCACCAAAGAGCCTCTCGTACCAACGCGAGCTTCATTTAAGTGTTTTAGTAAAAGTTAGCAAAGGAATACCCAAATCTCTTAAAGCTGATGAAGTCCAAGATACATACTCCAAGCAGACTTAATAAAATCAACTTCCTACTTAGACCTCAGGAAACAAATCCTTCCTCAACTGAGGCTATACAACAACTGCTAGACATTGCCCAGGCTGATCAGGACAAGGAACACCACAGCACAAAGCCTGGGCAATGTAGCAACAGAAAACTAAATACATTTAAAGTTTCATCGATATATTGTGCAACAGGATATTAGAATCCCTTTAAAAGAGCCACAAAGAACTTAGTGAGACAGGAGAATGTTCTCAATCTGCACAAAACGTTACAAGTCAGAAAGGAGAATACAAAGCTAACAACAGATTTCAACTGTAGTAGACCACATGAAAAAATCTAAATAAATAGCCAAAGTAAGACAGAAATAAGAAAATTATAAGGAAAAATAGAATCAATAACTAGGCAACCAAGATACTGACTTAAATATTCCAGGAAACAGGAATGCTGCACAGAAGACAATTTAAATCTGATGTTTGCCTGTACATGTTATTTATACACCATATACCCCTTAGTTTGCAAAAATACAAGGAGCCAAGTGTTTTCTGTCAAGCAACCAAACTGAGAAGTGATAAAATGCCATGAAAACTAAGTAAAAAATGAGGGAACACAAAGGAAAAGAAGATACCAGAACTAAACTTCCAGCCAAGTAAAATATAGCTTAGAAGACAGACCATGGAGCTGAGCAGTTGAATGCTTTAATAATACAGTTCGACTTCCTTCATCTACCACAGCCTCTCTCTGTTCCTCCTTCACTTACACGAAAATGGGGAATTATGATTTCAACCCCAATGAACACAGGACTCATTTAACTACAGACATTGATGTTACCATTGTAATACCAATTTAATCTATCCTTTTAGTAAAATAATTCTATTATAATTCCCAACAATAAAATTTGGGCTTTTCTTAGCTATTTCTTTAGGGCAGGTACTAGCACACAGCTATGCCTGTGTTAATGCTACCCAAGACAACCAGCTGCATTTAAGGAACATACTTACAAGGACAGACGCAGCTTTCCTTTTACAAAATGGCCAAAGACGGAGCAGCTCTGGAGAGCTGCCCATAATATATTCTGTGATTTTTATTATTAATGATTCAGTTTACATACTCAATAAAAACATGGAATGTTTTTTCTACTGCCATGGTACACAAATATTCTGTGACTGTAGATCACAGAATATTCATATTCCACGGCAGTAGATATTTTCTGAGCCAGCACTGTAAGTGTTCTCTTGCAGCAACATTTTAGTTCTGCATATCCTTGTGGATAACACACACCTGAATTTTGTCAATACATACAAGTGTTCTATGCAAATGTTTATGCAGCCAAAGGAAAAAAATTCAGCATGCTTTTCATGAAAAAGATGACAGTGTTAACTTACACATGAACTCTTTGTAATTGTCTCAGAAGTGAAGACTAAAATAGTTTAAAGCTGATCTATACAACATCTAAATTCACAAATCAGGGAGTTTAAAGCGTAATTGTGAGATAAAGTTGATATAATTAAAAACAGGATTGAGTTTCTTCATAAATTGTTTTATACTCACTGTAGGGGCTTTTTGCAATAACCGCATCACCAGGGTGAAAATCTGACAGATTTTTTTTTCTTTGAAAACCAGTGCTATAAATAATTTTTGTGCGACAGAAATGTATTTTCTACAGCAAGTTAATAAACAGCAGAGGCGATGTTTAATCAGTAGCTGTTGTTAAGACAGTATACAGTCACTTCTCTCCAAAAAATTTAAAATAAAAAAACATTCAAAAGCTGCCAGTCATTCTGCCATTTAACTTAAGAGCTTTCCAGAGAATCCAGCCAAGTGAGGAGAAATGCAAAGGGCTAAGGACCAAGTCAGTAGCCACACTAACCCCCAAGCTCTCCTTTAAGGATGGATTTAGAAAACCCAAACCACAAACGCAGCTATTTAACTCTGCCCTACACAGGCTTTTATGTAAAACATTGCATTACAGCATTTCAGTTTTATGACAAAGTTTATACAGGTAAACTATAGTTCAGACACCCAGAAAACCACAGCTAAACCATTTTAACACTCCAAAACTCATGGTTAATCTTCAGCGACAGAAACAAATCCAAAGAAACCTACACACACAAGCATGCGAACACTTGCCCTCCCGCCAAAAATCCAATTTTATGTCTCAGTTAACAATTTTATGTCTCTTCTCATCTTCAGCACCGTAAAACTGACTTATTAAAGAAATCTCTTGTTTCTAGTCTTCTGTGTCATCCACATTGCACAGCTAATAGCAACTACTCTGAAAAAAACCCATTCACAGTTGTTTGAAACCATTATATGACTTTAGAAAGTAAAATGCATAACCTCTTACCTGAGCATGAAAATTTGACATAGTCGTTGTCTCTATATCTTTCTTTCCCAAAATCTCCATTTTCACTGGTGAATTGGGAAAATTAAACGAAAAGTAGTCTAAAAAGTCAGGTAAATAAGTAGCTGCCCCATGAACAATACCCATTACATAGTAAGCTGCACAGTTTTCATTTTCACTAAAAACCAGACCCACAAACTCTTCTGCAAATCTCTCCATCTCCACAGGAGACAAGTGGGAGAGTTCATTACTGTAGGCATGGATAACTGATGCACCTCCGTTAGGCTGGTGCTCAATATGAATCAGCTGTTTGAACTCCAATGTGTCCAACCTTTTGAGTTTATTTTGAACCCGTGGCTCCTTTAACGAGACAAATGGAAACTCACTGTTCTCTGGTATCTTGGACTCACAGTCCTTCTTGGGATCCATATTTTTCCCATTGAAATCCTTAAGATGATCATCTATGATGCCTTTGGCTTCCTGATCCTCAATATCAGAAACCAATCCTGAGCAGATGGTCTGAATGGATTTGCTGTACATTTTTGGACGCTTCCTCTTCTCATTCTCTTTATGTTTCTTTTTCTTTTTCTTCTTAACTTTTTTAATCTGTAGCTCTTCTGCATTGGTTTTTGGTCTCTCCTTCCCACCTGTTGAGAGTTTGGAAAAAAGATCACTTAAGGATGCTTTTATACAAAATATGTATTAAAAGATTGGGATTCGAAGTCACCAAAACCCTCACCGTGGCACACAAAGACCAGAGACCAAAAGCAAGGGTCACAATATGTATGTTACCAAAAGTGGGGAGGGTAAGAGACACTTGCCATGGTCACATTATGACTGATAAATAAGCTGAGACAACAAGGGAGAGACATCACAATAAAGAAAGCCAAACTGCCCAAGGCTGCTTTCATGATGAGTCACAGCCCATCGTTCCCTTTAACTGGTCATTAGCAGTCACTGTCCCAGAAAGTCCAGAGACATCACAGGACAGCTGTCCAACACTGCCAAAGAAGGGCTTGCAAACCATCCACGGATATGAACTCAGAGCAGCAAGCTCCCCAAGGGATGCCACAGCCAAACTGACCTTGTCTGACGGGCTTTACATGGTCATTGTTTCACAACTAGATAAACTTTGTTGAAGTACATGTGGGAACATCTAAAAACTGATCCCATATATATCAAAAAATAGGTAAAATTAAAACAGAAGACACATTAAAGAAAACGCTCACAAAACAGAAACTAGCTTCAAGTTCACATAATATGCAAGCTGAAGTGAAAACAAACTGTAATGTCTTAAAGGCAGGAATTACTAATTTGGGGGTAACATATTCAAGTGATTCCCAAGGTAAGTGTTCTCACTTGTCTTAAACAAGTGGGTTTTGTTTTTTTTTTGCAAGTACTAGAAGTGGTAGCCAAAAAAACTTCTAGCACTATACTGCCCTAAGATCAAGCAGTCAAAATTATTTAGCACATAGTAAAATGAAGTTAGTGGGTATGTTTCAGGACAAAATTATATTCACACCTAGCAATTCAAGACCAGCATGTTCAAACACAGAAGCTTAGAAGTTTAAAAATCGTGTATTTCATTGCAAGACTAAGCAATCTGAAATCCACAAGAGTTAAGTTAGCCAGTCTATGCTGCAGTTGACTATTTTCAGCTTGCCATCCTTGGCCCAAGAAACTCACAAGAGTCGAAAAAAGGAGGAA
>VZTG01007065.1:853007-939421 GCA_013397845.1 Melanocharis versteri
GAAGGAGGAAGGAGGAAGGAGGAAGGAGGAAGGAGGAAGGAGGAGGAAAAGAAAAAAGAAGAGACCACAACTGTTGGTGCACGGAATCACAAATTCTTGCTCATGATTAAGAGGGTGGACATGGAAGATGCAGATACTAGAAAGGAGAACAAGTAATTAAGACACTTGTCTCTGAGTGTCCTGAGGTTTGTGACAGCAGCTAAATACTTCTGGGATTCCTGAAGCGGAGGCAGATTTAGTTATCTCCCTGGGTTCTATTTTCTCACAGAGAGGGGAAGGAGAAGTGCCCTGAGGTCACTTCATTTCTTATTTAGTCCAAACGAGGAAATGGGCTCTAGGATTTCTTAACCTAATCCACACAGTTAATAACTACAGACTCCCTTCACTCAGAATCAGATTTAACACGGCACACTCCCTGAACACAATTTCACTTTTAGCTAACTAAGTTCAACTGCCAAAAGGCAGAGTATCTTCACGGAAGTCTGTCCTTTCTTAGGCTAAATTTAAAGTAAACCCAGCATCAAACCTCTGCAACACTACTGCTTCATCTGGTAGATGCAATACTCACCACTTCTTTGTTAGAATCTTCTTCCTGTCACCAGAGTCTTTGTCTAGTGGGCATGAAAAAGACCAGGAAGAGCAGCAACACATGTTCAACAACTAAGTACCTCAACCTTAGAGGAATCCTGAAAATAGTTCATTCAGGGTGGCAGGGTACTTGTGTGAAATGCCATCACCTGACAAAAAACACCTACTGCTCACGTTCTGGGTATTGTAATGGTGTCATTATGGCACTGGCTCCAGTCAGGGGGAAATAAAACAAAGAAATGGTTTATGCCAGTGGGAAGTTACGTATTGCAGGCTTTGAAATCTCAATACAAATCTCCAAATACAGACTCAGATATTTTTCCCCTCCTCCTGACTGCAGGAATACATAACCAGAAAGCATCCACGAGTATACAGGTACTGCAAACTCTTAAAAATGCTTTAACTTCACATTTTAAAACTGTTTCACTCTAAATATGAAAATTTTTTGCTATACTGATGGATGTCACAAAGAAGTCAAACATTCTGCAGATGTTATATTAATTTGAATATACAAACTATGGAATTATAGCACCAAATGCTGGAGCAAGGTGATGCAGGGGGAAGCAGGAGTTACCTGTCAACCCACTTCACTTGTTTTTAAATGGAGCTCAGATTTTTGTTGAAACTAGTCACTCAGATCTGGGATTTCATGCATGGCAGGGAAAGAATGGAAATTTATATTCACTGGGGTTCAATCACAGTAATATAAATGGTAACAAACTTCAAACTTCAAAGCAAGAAGTGATTTGCTCTGGTAAGAGCCAAACTGCTCTCTCTTACTTGAGCATGTCTGTAATCACCAAAGAAAATCTTAAGACAACCGAAGATTGGCATCTATATGTTCTTGCTGAACATCCAGCTATTAAATTACATTCCACCATTACTAGCTGGAATGCAAAGTACTCATATAAAACATGGTATGAATCTGTATCTGTGCAAAACAACAGAAACTACTGACTTCCATTCCTACAGTACAAGAAGGAAGACGATCCAAGTTCCCCTTTCCATCTGTCCCATTCCCTTTGATTTGATCTTCTGAGAAGTTTTACTAGCAATCAATTTCATTCAACTGCTCCTGTAATATGTGGTGGCTGTTTCTTTAATCCATCACTTAATGTACTTCAAGGATGCAGCTATGCAATAAAATTTTAAAACCCAACCAACCAACCAACAAAATTCCACTATTAAACAACAAAACAGGCTTCCTTACAGAGTGGTCAATGCCCTGAGGCAGTCAGTGTTTAAGAGGCATTTGGACAATACCCTAAACAACACGGTTTAACTCTTGGTCAGCCCTGAAGTGGTCAAGCAGCTGAACTGGATGATCATTGTAGGTCCCTTCCAACTGAAATAGCTGATTTATTCTAACCATAAGTGAGCAGCACTCAAAAGAGCACAGCCATGGTCTTGAAAGCAGTGGTGCCTTTAAGGCAGAAGCAACATAGATAGAACATAAATCAGTCTTAAATCACACAAAGTTCAGCTGAACAAATCCAAAAAGGTTTGTCTTCAAAACCAGTTGTAAAAGTACATTTATTTAACGTGGTATCCATCTATGGAAGCACTTAAAACCTTAGAAGGAATTACACTGAGAAATTCTTTAAGTGAATAACATTTATCATTCCCTCTGTTTGTTTTCACGCCATCTCTACGAAACCTTCAGAAGAGATAGACTTTTAACCAGAAGATAAAAATAATTCTTTTTTGGGTATATAAAAGAAATTTTCTGCTCTGCTTTAAAAGCATTGATTTCCATATAGAGTGTTTTTACCTCTGAAGACAAGATAAAAGGGTTATGTCATTTACATATATATCAAGTATAATAATTCGTAATTGCACACTTTCTCAAATCACACTAAGTTGCAAAAGTGATGTGCCCAAGTTGGAACAAAATTAATATTTGCCCGCAGCCTCTCACTTCCGAGCACAACTCTCTTCCACGGAACTTTCTGGATCTCTATATGTAAGAAAGATGGAACTGAGATCAGTTTTAATTCTGAAACACTTGGAAACCACGAGAGCAACAATCACTAAAAGAACAAAAGGATATGTAACAAAAAAAACCACCAGAAGATCTATGATGGAAGGCAGCAAGGCCCCCTGAACTGCTACTTGCAACTGAAAGAGAAAAAAATGGTGCCTATCCTTGGGAGACATAACATGAATCCTGCCTTCAAAGATCTGAGCTACTGATTCCACTGAAGTCAAAAAATGCCTTAAAACACAGAAATCAGAAGATAAAAAGAATTCCAAATAGGCTTTTTTCAAAACATTACTAGAATTAAAGACTGAAAAAAACTGCATACCAACAAGAGTAAAACTTAGTTCTCTAAAACCACTTCAAGCAGGAATTAGGTAACACGACTTCAAAAACAGCTTAGCTGTTTTGAGCCTTTTTCAAATTCACATGAGCTTTTCCTACTGCATACACAAGACAAATTCTGTCAAAAACTCCATTTCATTTCGCCACTGGCAGCAGATGACATACTTACGGAAAATTATTTTTAGATACTTCATACACCATATTGCAAAGAAAAAACATTTATATTATAAAATTAAATTGTATATTGTATGACTGAAAAAATGTGAAATTCATAATTATCAGTTCAGCCTTCAAATGGATATGATACAGCTGAGCAATGTATGAGCTCACTGCCAGATGATTCAACCCCCCACTCTCCTCTGTCACTGCTCCTGGCACAGGGTCCTGCACCATTGCTGCTACTGACTGATGCTCATCTATTGCACAGTAACCTAATGGCTCAGCAGAAAACTACTCGCTCTGCTGCTACATCAGTGAACTGGTTCAGCACTACCAGACAGGAACTAAAGCACACACACCACTGGGAGCAGGACACAAGGTCTACCAGAACCCACCCCTCCTCAGGGCAGCAAACCACCCGGTCTGCTCAGCCACCCTGTCCCCCACACCTTCTCCATCCACCCCAGCACTGGACAAAGCTGAACTTTAAGCAGTTAAAAAAAAAAGTCCCACCACCTCACCCAACAGTACATTTATGAGACAGGATCAATTTCCTAGCAAACCTTAACAGAAATTTCTGTAACCTGAATACTTGAACTTTTAAACTAAACAAAGAAGCTATAAAATTTACCTTTTAAAGGTAACATTTTAGTTCATTTAACTGTAACACGGATCAGACTACAATTTCCTCCGTCTGTCCTCTTACAATGGGTGTGGGTAGTGCTTGCTCTCCACACTGCTTTGACACCTGCATATGCCCAATTTTGGAATATTTATGTTCAATTATTTCAGTGTACAGACAGTTCTCCTGAAGAATACAAACACAAAATGAAAAACTGATTTCTAGAAGTAAATAGTATTTTTCAGTAAAGCTTGAATAGAATGTGACAGAGAAGGAAGCACATTTCTAGCCTAAGGCTTCTGCTCTGATGAATTTTAAAGATCCACTCTGAAGGAGATGTTTAAAGCTGCTCAGAAGCTGCAAATACTTTGATAGCAAAAGGAATCAGCTTGCTGGAATACAGGAATTGCTGTCAGCAATGCCCAATAAATACTTTCTTCTTCTGCATTTGCTGTAGAGAGGAGCAGAAACACATTCAGTCACTCCTCTGCTGCATATTAAAATACTTTAAAGTAAAATGTGCTGCTTCTTCCAAAACCAACAACGCTGCATTGACACTTGGCTAATGGACACCAAAGAAGAACAGCGGCTTTCCACATCTCTCTAGGGCAGTAATTGAGTTGCCCTAGAGCAGACATACAGAATTTGGTGAAAACATAAATAGTCAATCCAAAAGTTTAAATAAAGATCCCAACACAAGGCTGAGATATCCAAACTACTTTGTTTTAAGCCAGATTTGGGAACAGCAGTGCAGTACTTGATGCAAGCTAACTGGATTCACCTCTTACTGCTGAGGCACACACTCCAAAACTCTCAAGACAGGTGTTTCAGAGAGTCTTCACCAGCACACACAATACAGGTGTGTACAGACATACATATGCATATGACTCTTGGAATCTAATTTCACCCTTATTGAAGTGCATGGCACCCTTGTCTCTATGTGTCCCAAGATCCATTCAGACACAACAGGTACCGAACCTATAAACAAAAAGCTTTTTCCACAACATGGTTGGGAAACACAAGACAGAACTTAACAATTTTCAATTGTATTGAAAACATTTTATTTAATGTGACTCAGAGAACTGCTCCAGGACCCCAAGAATGAGAAATAACAGGGACAGGGAGCGGGTAGAAAAACAGGAACTTCCCCTTTGATCTGTTGTTAAAAAGCAGACTGAGCTCACACTTTACTTGGACTATAAAAAAAAATGAAGAACAGCTTCTGCTTATCTGGCTTTGCAGTATCTGCACAAGGACAGAGTTAAAAAATTTGCACCGTATTATTAAAGAAATTAGAAGAATGGAAGTTATGTTCATTCTGTTCATGCATGCACATACTCAGCAGGATCAGAACTACTGCTAAACAGCTTTTAACTATCTTCTAGGCACCAAGCCCTATGCACCAAGCCCTATGCACCATAAGTAGAAAAATAACTCTCGCATGCACACATCTATAGGAATGGTAGATCTTTCACGGTAACTCAGCACACCCTATTTTTTGTGGTGCCACAATATCCCTGTCACTGTTAGTGACACGGGACTTACTACTAAGAACTGATACTCAACTGGATACTGTTCCAATTTCATGCAAATAAGCCAATGCTCTGTTATTACAAGATGACACATCCTCGTAATTGAAACTGATGCTGGACAGCCTAAACTTAACATTTCCGGTTCATTACAGACACGTTCCAAATATAAGTTTCTGCAAGAAGTCAAACATTACCTGTAGTTTATTTTATGTTGTGTTTTGTCCATTTGTTGTGCTTGATCATTTGATCTGAAATTTTAAGCAAGCAGAGGCCATGAAGTCAAATACTTTATTCAGTTGCTTCAACCAGAGCAGTTGATTCTCAACTTTGAGGTCACAGCCAAAATTATTACAACAGGACTTAAGACATTTCAAAACAAAAGCCAAAAATTAATAACACTAAACTGTTCCCTCCAGTTTTCTAGCCGACAGCTAGTAGCAGGAAGGCACATTTTTAACATCAGCCAGTAATTAAAACCAGTTTTCACTTCCTTACTTTAGGAGAGCCCAGTCACCAAAATTTAACATTTTCACTTTTCATCATGTACCAGAAGTCTTTGCTTCAAGTTCCAGACCCCCAGCTCCAGCAGAAAGCACTTCAAAGCTCTACAGCACAGTTCTCCCTCCAGCTGCCATTGCTCCATTCCACGTGACATCTGTTTTACCCTCTACTCATGTATTTTATTGGTAAAAGTTGGTAACTTGGTGCATAAGGACTGTGAAGCAAACTCTGTCACAGACAAATCAGTGTGGTGGATTGTGTGCCCTGCATTCTCATCTCAGTCTTACTCACTCCCTCAACTAAAGTGCATTGCATACAAATACCTGAACATTTTCTCTAAAGATACACAGAAACATAGACCGGAGTCTCATGTTCAATATACTGGATTTTATACATTCAATATACTGCAAAACCCACGTACAAAAAATTTAAAAGGTTCGTAAGAATGCACAATTAAATCTCATTTCTTCCAGAAAAATAATTTTTAAAAAGCTTTAGAAAACAATTTGTATTTACACAGGTTCACACCAACAAAAAAAAAGTCCATTTTCATTTCTTTCCTGGATTTTGGCATTCAATAAATCAAGGCATTTAATCTTGCAGAAACATGTACTAAGAACTTCTCCTACTGCATTTTTAGCAGTTGCTGTGCTTGGATATAAATAATCAGAAAAACAAGAGTGACTGGTTTTTTTCTGAAATGAAAAACAGAAACGGGACTGTTTACAAATAAGCCTATTAATCACCCTCATTTTTGCAGGACTTCCAGTAACTTTGTCACATCACATTGGTGCAAATATTTTGCACAAAACTCTCAAGTTCTAGAAGGTAACTATTTACAATGTAGATTTTTCTTTGAAATATGTTTAAATCACTTAGAGTTTCTGAATTTTTAACAATATGCATGTGCCAAGCAGCTTTTGTCTGAAAACTGAGCTCTTCCTTCCACATAGCAGACAGAGACACAGAGGAAATTCTATAGCCTTATCTACAGAGAATACATCTTTTAAGTGCAAAAGGATGACAAAAAAACCTTTTCATTCTAGGTTCATAAGAAAAGCCATCAGGCTTTCTGAAAGAGCCTCATTTCCTTTAGCAGCCTCAAGCACAGCAGAAAAACCCTTTTTAAGAATTGCCCTTCTCCAACACGGGCAAGTTTTACCACTGCTTTCAACAGAACACTAACCCAAGTTTAGGCAGATGAACAGCTCATAACCCAGAGCCTCCTAGTCTAAACAAACTCTTCCACATTCAGCTTGGAGCACCAAAATCAGGCTTATGCACCAGCTCTCCCTCAAAAGGCATCAGTCCCTCAGTACTGACCTCTTCTATAACTAGTCACCTCTGACCTTGGACAGCCAGTTTAGCTGTCTGAAGTCACGTAGGCTGTTACCTCCACCCCCTCAACCAAAGTCAGCCACAAACAGATGGTCAGAGCAACATTTTACAACAACGTATAGATCTAATACCTAGAAGAAGGAAATAAGCTATCTTTAGGCACTGTACTGTTGGTCTCTAAACACACACACACTAAAAATAGAAAAAACAACCACAAAAGCAAAAACCCAAAGAAATGGAAAGCAGACTCATTCCAAAACTTTGTTCCAAAGCCCACACAGTAAATCCTGAGCTCAAAACAACAGGGCTTGAAGCTTAACTTCTGTTACACAGGAAGAAGACACCGTTAGATAAAGAGTTAATATTTGAAAAGGTCACAGAGACACTGACCACTGATGCATAGAAGAAGCTGCATCACAAAGCACTTCTGCCTCTGCTCTCTCTTGCCCAGGATGTAAAGTTAGATCAGCAGGACAGCTCAGGAAATGTTATACAAACCTCACTGCACATACGAGCACATCCAGACAGATTTTGGAGGCCCACAGAAGACACCAAGCTGCCGTTCTGAACAGGATACAAACCCTGTGGAGACGATCTGTCTGCTCTAAATAACTGTCTGCTCTCCTGACTCACTCCCTTCTTTCCCTGAAATAGGAGTCAATTTTGCAGGACACTGGCAAACCAAATACAGCCTCTACAAAACACTTAACAGTCAACACCTTAAAGAAAACCTAAAATATATTTGCGTGATAAAAAGTCAAATGAAATAGGGGTAAACGGTGCACTTGTAGCACTGTTTGCTGTGAAAATAAGCTATCCTGCTCCTCAGCAGAGGTGTTCTAACAGAGCCCCTGGGCATATGCACTTTTACATTAACCTGAAAATAAAGCACCATTTTAGGCTCAACCGCCCCATTAGGTATCAATTATTAGACCAGTGTAAGACAACTTGCTGTCTTTGCAGATTGCACCTCATCTGCTGAATGGCAACAGAAACAGGACCCAGTGTAAAAAAGGCTGCTACTCAAACAAAGCCTAAAGAACCCACAGTTGTGGCAGTTATGTGTTGCCCAGTATCTCACCCACCGACTTCCTCCCACGCTCAGCAAAGACTAGTCACACCTGTCCTTTTCACAGGAAGTCACCAGCTTACGCAATCCTCAAGTTCAAGGCAATACTTTGAGATCTGATCAACACAGGTTTTAAGCTGTCATTGTTGTTAACACAGTTACTTGTGTGTAGAGTATAATATGTGATGCAGTAATTACAGGGGTCTGTGCCTCTGACCTCACTTGAACATTCTGAAGTTCAAGTTTTGATTTGACAGTTTCAGTTTCTGGTTTATAAATTAAATCCTACACCATACAAGGTAACAGTAAAACATATCAGGAAGTTGCTCCTAACTTCAAAAGCAGAATCTGAAAATAACAGATTTAAAAAGTATTTGGTCTGCTCAAATAAGCAACACCCTCACAGAAAATCTGACACAGCATGACCTAAGTGAAGAGTAAGGTGGTTCAAGTTCTGGCTTAACTGCTATGCTCCAAGGGTTGTCAGCAGCAGCACAAATTCCAGCTGGAAACAGTCACTACTGGAGGATTCCAGACCTTGATATCTTGCGTCAGTATTGTTCAGCATCTCCATTAATGGCATCATGGGACAGAGCACACCCTCAGCAAGCTGCAGCTGATCCAAAACTGGAAGGAGGAGCTGATGCACCACAGAGCTGCACTGCCAGTGAGAGGGACCTCGAGAGGCTGTAGAAATGGGCCAACTTGGGGGACTCACAAAGTTAAGAGAGGGGTGGGCAAAACCCTGCACCTGGAAGGAATAAACCCGTGAAGCACAGGCTGATGACCTTCTTCATTCCCTTTCATCACATTTTTACACACACTGATGAGATCCCCCTCGAGCCTCCTCTTCTCCAGGCCTATCAGCCCCAGCAGTTTCTGCTTTTCTTCATAAACCATACAATAGACACATAGTTTGTGTTGGAATGGACCTTTAAAGACCATCTAGTCTAACCCGCTGCAATAAACAGAAACATCTTCACAATTAGATCTGGTTGCTCAGAGCCCAGTCCTTGACCTGACCTTGAATGCTGCCAGGGATGGGATATCTGTCACCTCCCTGGGCAACCTGTTCCAGTCTCTTACCACCATCATCATTAAAAAATCTTCTGTATATATAATCTGAATGTAGTTGTCCAGAGAGACTGTTGCCTCCACCCTTGGAGATACAGAGCCTGACAGTCCTGGGCAACCTGCTCTAGCTGATCATACTCAGAGCAGCTGGACTTCCAACCTCACCTACTGCACAGTTCTAAGATTCAGCAGATGTACAAGCCATGTGAGAATGTAACCTTAACTACCTTTCATTACAGAAAACAAAGTTGAAGAAAGACAAAATTAAGACTGCATGTTGCATACAACTGCTTAGTATTTGACAAAGCTCCTGAATTATAACTCCTTAATTACTCAGTCTTGTACAATTAATGGTAGACATTAAATGTAACATGCACGCATTTTTCTTCTCCACAATATATAAAATGATAACCTACATCTTGTCACCAGTTATTGAAGAACCACTAATATTGTTCCTTGAAGTACTGGTCTTTCCTATTACTACTATTGTCTATGCAGCACTGTGATGATAGTTTTATCTTTAATTTCTAGTACGTAGCACAGCTGACAAAAAAATTAACATCTATATCAGGTTTTAATTTGCAACTCTTTTACCAACGAACCAGGAAAAATGGTGTAAGTTAAATGAAAAACACAGGATCCAATCAAAAATACTTCTAGCACTAGAATGAAAAACCACTACATAGTTTGAACCTACCTTTCTGCAGTAATTTGATCTCTCCATTTTCTTTCTTGATTTCATTCATTATTTTGTGCTTCTTCTTTTCTTTTTGCTTCTTTTCCCTTTCTTTAACTTTGTCTTTGATTTGACCTGAAATGCAAATATTTCACAATTAAGCAAGAACAGAAAACTAATTGTCACATACATGTTTCCTATTACTCTTATGCAAGCTCTATTAAGAGGATATAGAGGAGGAGTTACAAGGAAATCCCAGTACTTACAATATGAAAAGCTAATATTTATCTGTTGCATAATCCAACATAAGCTTCTTTAACTCAGAAAAGTTTTGTTTGTTATGTTGTAGCTGTACGCAACAACCCAGCAAGTCAACTGTATAGTAATTTTTGCTTACTCCTATACCTTCTGCTCTTATTTTGCATCTGCAGTCAGCTCATTTGTTGAAATTGGAATTGCATGCATTACATAATTGGGGAAAAAAAGTACAGTTTGCATTTTCCTGGGTGCATATCTACATTGAAAATCTCATAACTATCTATATATACTCTGAACTTAAAGGCCTTTGCAAATACCTGGGAAAGATGGCTTAATCTGTCAGCCAAAAAATCTTTTATATTACATCCACAGGCTAATGCATTAATAGCACTCAGATATAATTAATTAAAACATGAAATGTGCTGTATTCACACAGCAGATTTAATCCACTGGTGCTTCCCCTGCTTACCTACAATCAGCAACAGCCTACCCAAGCAGTCTCATTATTCATTTACTTTCTTGTCAAGTCACTCCAGGTTTTTAAATCCCTGACATAGAAAAGCAGAGCCTCTAGGCATGCTTTCTGCATGTAAAATACTAGACCTAGAGGAATCCATAATTTCAAGCAGTCATCTTTGCAAGCCAAGTTGAGATTCACTTATGAGGCCAAGCATTTAGAGAAGTCAGATTTTACTAGGCTTATATGCACTGCAGCCAGCACTTCATGCCTAATTTCCTGGCCTGAAGCCAGTACCTGCTCCCAGAGTTTACTGGGCTTTTTAACCTCTGCAGGGAAAGAGCAAATCTGATTTCAAGCTTCTACATAATGTTATGCTTCAGTAATACAGCTGAGAGACAGCCCTGATGTTTTATTCATGGTACTTGCATTATAAACCCCAAGTGGAAGCAAAGAAAAATCCAATTACTCTTCCTTAAGCATTCACATAAAATAGAAGTAGCGAGTATGTTCACTACTAACAAATCAGAAATATTTCAGAAGCAAAGCAAAGAAAGGCCTCAATTCTAGAAGGCAATGCAGGGTGACCCCTAACCAAACTACTCAGGAAGCATGTCTACAGAGGTGCTAAGAGCTGACAGTAACCCACAGAAATGAATGCTCTAACAGTGATTCCACAGCATTCAGATCTTTCCTCTTAGGAGTACTCTAACAAGGACACGGAACTTAAACCCTCGCAATTGTTAGGGTGAGGCGAAGAATGTATTTTAGGGAGAGTCTCAAGAAAATAAGTCAAATAAAAACCAAAATAGATGGCAATTAAGATATGTCTGTTGCCTCTCCACAGATCATGACAGGCAGCAGGGAGAGAACAGAAACTATACTGGCACAAATATAACAAGGCAGCTGCACTTACAGGATGTCTTAGCTGAGAGTGACTGTAACAGTCATGCCCAAGAACAGCCTCCTCCTAACACCTCTGTGGGAAGGGACGGATGACAAAGCAGATTTATGTGTACAGCAGACCATGGAAACCAAACAAGCTTTCCTAAGCAACACAAACCTTTCCAGGAATAGGTTAAATAGACATAAATCTTCCTCTCCAACCTGTTTCTCCCCCAAGAGGAATCTCTAATTTGTAAATCCCCTGCAACTCGAGTATGAAATTAGGCAAATTGTACAGCAGGAGTTACTGTAACACTCTGAAAGCAGACACTCAGCTAGTACGCAGTAACGCCAGGCTTGATTTATAACCTTTGCTGAATGTTCAGCTCAGGCAGAATTACAATTATCATGGGAAGACCTAGATTTTATCTCAACATTTTTGTATGGCTAAGAGGCACACTTGACTTCTGCTATCACTTACAAATCAAAGCAAGATTGAAGAGCATACACAAATGTTGAGTCTTGCTGAAAGAGGACAAAAGAAAGACTGAAAGAATCCTTTACTGCCAGCTCATGAAAAGCATCACAGGCCAATGAATCTTCCAGTTTTGTCAGAAGCAACACATAAGGACAGAGAACCTTTTAAACCTTTTAAAGGGCCTCTAGTTTATTTTCACATCTACAAAGCAATTAAGAGTCAAAGGCAAAACCTTCCTGACAAAAGAAAAAAATGAATGTGTTCTGTAACATCCCCCAGCAACAGCCACAAGAAAATCGTACTTTAAGTGACTGCAAATACAATGTAAATGCAGCTGAGGAAGTTTGGAGTAAACCTTCCCTTTTAGAAATCACAGTATTGTAACAGTGTAGAGCCTGAGGCAAGTAAAAAACAGTTGAGAAGCCCAGTTTGAATGTACAGATTTTCTAGTTTCCTCCCTCAAAGCTCACAGAATAGCTAAACAATAGCCAGTAGTTCACCTTAAAAAAAACATAAATAAACACTGAAATTTTTAAAAAATCTTTGCACATTAAAAAAAAAAAAAACTATGTTGAAGTGAGAGTTATCCCATGGATTAACACTTGAACTTAATTCTCAGTTCAAATGTCTTCAGTTTATGAGAATTAATAAGTATTTTCTAGTCTGGCTTGCATAATTCAAACGCAACTCTCAAACAAAATTCTGCAGATTATTCTCCTCAGGGACATCCAGAAACATGAACATTCTTCACAAAAAATCCTGCTTTAAAATGAATACCCCCAACATTAAGCAATTTACAACCTACATGTCATAGAATAAACAAGCAGTGAGTGACACTGGCAAGGGAAAACAAGAAAAACTTGTTCTGTTGAAGTTATGAAAATCTGGAATGCTCTTGTACAGCTTTTTTGATGTTTACCAGTAGAAGCTACTACTGGTCTCCATTTCATTAGCAGGGCAACAGGATCACAAAGTAGTAAAAGGTAGAAAGATATTTATGATAAGCTTTCCATGTCCACAGAATATTCTGCAGCTAGCTTCCAAGACTACTCGTAATAAATAAAAAATAAAAATAAAAAAAGCTTCTTGAGCTGCTGAGAGAACAGGATGAAATGAGCCTCCACAGAAATAATGCAGCCCAAATACATAGCCTTCCTAGGCCTTTACATATCTTTAAAGATACTAAAACTAAAAGCCAACTGTTTGAAATAATTTGTATCCCAGGGCAAAAAAGAAAGAAATCTATCTTTCTATGAAGCTTGTCACACCTATCAAAACACACACTTTTACTTTATATTATTTTGACAAAGAAATACACTGCTCAGGAAATAACTGGTCACAGATCAAACAGAGCTCACAAATACTCCCTATCAGGGTTAAAAAAAAATCCAAGTAGAGTAAGAATCAGCTATGGAAGTTCAGTAAGAGCTAGGTTCAGTCCTTAGTTTTCAAGCCCTACTGACTGAGGAGAAAAAAAAAGTCTCTATTACTATAAAGTTATTTCTTACTCTTGTAGCAAGTTGACCTTGGCTGGACATTAGGTGCCCACCAAAACCACTCCAGGATTTCCCTCCTCAGTTGGACAGGGGAGAGAAAATATAACAAAAGGCTCATGGGTTGAGGTAAGGACAAAGAGAGATCATACATAGTATCAGTTACTGTCATGGGCAAAACAGACTCAACTTGCAGAAAAAAAATTAATTTATTACCAATCAAAAGTAGAGCAGGGTAATGAGAAATAAAAACTAAATGTTAAAAACATCTTCCCCCTGCCTCTCCCTTCTTCCCAGGCTTAACTTCACTCCCAATTTTCTCTGCTTCCTGACCCTGAGTGACACAGTGGGATCGGGATTGTGGTCAGTCCATCAAATGTCCCCTCTGTCACTCCTCCCTCCTCAAGAGGGGGGGACTCCTGTCACTCTTCCCCTGCTCTAGAGTGAGGTCCCTCCCATAGCAGACAGTACTCCACAAATTTCTCCAATGTGAGTCCTGCCAGTGGGCTGCAGCTCTTCACAAACTGNAAAACATCTTCCCCCTGCCTCTCCCTTCTTCCCAGGCTTAACTTCACTCCCAATTTTCTCTGCTTCCTGACCCTGAGTGACACAGTGGGATCGGGATTGTGGTCAGTCCATCAAATGTCACCTCTGTCACTCCTCCCTCCTCAAGAGGGGGGGACTCCTGTCACTCTTCCCCTGCTCTAGAGTGAGGTCCCTCCCATAGCAGACAGTACTCCACAAATTTCTCCAATGTGAGTCCTGCCAGTGGGCTGCAGCTCTTCACAAACTGCTGCAGTGTGGGTCCTTTTCCATGGGGTGCAGTCCCTCAGGCACAGCCTGCTCCAGCNTCCATGTGGTGCAATCCCTCAGGCACAGCCTGCTCCAGCATGGTGCCCCATGGGGACACAGGTCCTGCCAGCAAAGCTGCTCCAGCATGGGCTCCTCTTTCCATGGGGCCACAGGTCGCGCCAGGAGCCTGCTGCAGCACAGGCTTCCCATGGGGTCACAGCCTCCCTTGGACATCCACCCGCTCTGGTGTGGGGTCCTCCAGGGGCTGCAGGTGGATCTCTGCTCCCCATGGACCTCCCTGGGCTGCAGGGGCACAGCTGCCTCACCATGGGCTGCAGGGGAATCTGCTCCAGCACCTGGAGCACCTCCTGCCCCTCCTTCTGCACTGACCTGGGTGTCTGCAGGGCTGTTTCTCTCAGATATTCTCACTCATCTCTCCAGCTGCAACTGCTTCTGTGCAGTAACTTTTTCCCCCTCTTAAAATATATAATCCCAGAAATGCTACCACCGTGACTGGCAGCTTCTCACAGAAGCCACTCCTGTATCTCCCCTGCTACCAAAACCTTGCCATGCAAACCCAATCCAACTCTACTAAATAAATCAGGGTATACTTTTTAAAATACAGAGCTTTGTAGGAATAAGTTTCCCTGTTTAGAGAAAATACAACATCCAAAGAACTAAGAGATTTCTACAAGTCTTGTTCAGGGTCACAGTAAAGAGCATCACCATAAGTCCATATTCTTTGCTTTGCATGTCACAGAAACGCACCGAGTACACCCACACACGAAAGAAATGCTGCAATAGCAGTATATTAAAATAAAAGAAGTGCTATATACAGACAGGAAGAATTTTATTATGATGTGTGCCATCTCACCTTTCTAAAGGGCATCTGAAAAATATTTTCTCTTTACAATGATTCTACACAATGAACGGAACTAATTAAGAATGATATGCATACTTCCTCCTCAAATTCCAAAGCTACTTTTTCTGGATGTTAGGTTAAGTACATATATAAAAGAAATGGATACACACTGTATTTATACATTAAATAGCCATCTACAACTAAAGGCTACACTAAAAGCTCCTAGTTTCCCAATTCAGGAGATACCTTCTCATAATGATTGCCACGATTTCCTAAGCAGTAAATACAGGAACACAGATTCACAGATCACACCATCCTGATTTCAGAAATCTAATCAGATCTTTGCCTCTACTGCAAGCTTTCTACAGACAAAAAGGTAAACCAAGAGCATAGAGAAAGAGTCAAGTGGGAAGTGCTTTTTAGTGGATGGACTACGTGCAACATGGTGGCTGTCACTTGGGAAATTTGCACCTTGAAGCCCATGGAGGAGCTCAAACAAGCAAGTCCATTTCAGCACTGAAAGAGGAGAGCTGCACAACCCTGTCAGATGCCAGAAGCTGCAGCTGCTTTGCATCATTTTCCAGATGGTAACTCACATTAGTAGTCAGTCATAGATTATGTTCAAAGTATTCTGCCTCTCTCGCCTCCGCTTGATTTAAGGGCTGTCACTGCACATAAGGCAAAATATTTACAGACTACTGCTAAGGGACACCATCAATATGGATAACACCACCAGCAGCATAACTGAAAGGAAAGGGGGATAAGGAGGGGCGTACAAGAACATCAGTTACCATCCCTTCCATCAGCACTCTCCTCACTTTAAACAAACACCCATAAAAATAAAACCTCAAGAAGCCATGCTTAACTGGTTATGCAGGTTCATGAAGTACATTTAACATCACCATGTTAACAGCTTTGACACCTGCACTTATTAAATCCTACAATGTACACTAGAGAGCAGGTTTCCCAATTTAATCAACATGGAAAAACCCATACAGTATTTCCAAGATACAAAAAAATCATCAAAAAAGGGACAGCTTTCACATCCCAGCAACCAGGAATATATGGCTGACACCCCCTCCAGTAATTTAAGTTTAAAATCCAAGATATGACTAAAGAAATCCCCTTATCAGGCAAGAACATTTCTCTAAGCTCTTCTGTGAATGGAAAGGAAGACATATCCCTTTCAGAATTAAAACACTCCCGAAAAACTGAAATATAATCTTTACAATTCCCAGTTCCTTTAAGCTTCACACTTCTAAGGAGACCTTCTACATGCGGAACTGAATGAGCCAAGTTTAAGCTCAAGCACTGTGGAGTTGCATCAGAAATCAGTAACAGAGAATGCGACAGCTGCAAACAAGGCCTCTACAAGAGGTTTCAGACCAAATGCTTCAGCCTCCTGATCTTGTGTCAACTAAGAATAATTATTTGGTATTCTAAAATCAGAGTAAGTTTCTGCTGCGTAAATTACACACAAAGCTGGATTCTGGGGTACAGGAATGGCATGGTTCTCCAGCTTAGAAAGATTTTGTTCTGCCTAGCAAGCCTCAGGTTATCTTATCAAAAAGGGGCCAGGGTCCCTTGAGAAAAAGATGCACTGCTCCAAATTTAACCCAACACTGCATACTCAATGTCACTACGAGCTCTGAAAACTGAACTTCATGTAAATCTCAAACATCAAAAGAAATTTGAGAAGTCCCTCTTCCTCCTGAATACCACACTTAAAACCCTACACACTTTCTAGATGTTGCTGCTTACAGTAAGGTATCTAAATAGAACTATATTAAAGAATTCAGACAGATGAGAGTGGTCAGAGGCCTCATAAGCATGAAAATGACTGC
The DNA here is from genome assembly GCA_013397845.1 of Melanocharis versteri. Classification (NCBI taxonomy): domain Eukaryota; kingdom Metazoa; phylum Chordata; class Aves; order Passeriformes; family Melanocharitidae; genus Melanocharis; species Melanocharis versteri. The sequence goes on from VZTG01007065.1 coordinate 869,959, forward strand.
TGAATTTAAAGAGTTCAACAGAGAGAAGGGGGAAGTGAGTCAAGCCACACAGTACAAGAAAAAAAACAAAAAAGAAAGGAAATAGAAGTTAACAGAAGGAAGAAATGTTTAGCAGAAGAACAAAAAAAAGACAACCTGACAAGCAAGATGCATGGCTCCAGTTCTAAAGAACATAAAAAGAAGAGCGAAAACTTTCTCCAACCTACTTCGGTAACAGAGACTATGGAAAGATCATCCCACTGGATGCAAACCAAAATTACTAAGACTGGAAAGTGTAACTTCTTGAAAGCTAAAATCCCAGAAGGGTCACACAATACAAGGTAACAGCTACCAGAAGAATCACTGCTAAATGCCCATCTGAAATCTAAGCTTACCTATCCTTCAAAGACAGCATGAGAAAGAAGGAGGGCGTGGAAGGGGGGCAAAGGAAGGAGAGTCAAAAAAAAATAGACTAATACTAAAAATAAGAGCTACAGCACCATATTCAGCTTTCCTGCTCATATGGGGAATTCCCATCTACAAGTTAAAAGATGTCAATCTCATTTTGCAGCTGCTTCCACACTGAGGCAATCTCATCAGCAAATGGCTCATTGATGGAAAAAAAAAAGGGAAGGGAAAGAGAAGTTGTACACAGAAATGGCAAGAAAAACAGAAAATATGGATCATGCAACAGCATTACACCTTACAGCAAGTATAGGGACCAAAACCAAAGCTTTGGGCAGGCGTTGTCTAATAAAGTGGGGAGCGGCTGAGCTGAGCTTTGCACTGTTATGAAAACAATTTCAACTATGAACTGCTAGAGCAGAGTATCAGTTAAATGACTAACTGAATCAGCAGAGTCATAGCATGAACAGCAATCACTTCTGTCAGACCGACACAATGTTTTAAAAACAAAAACATTGCACAACTTTAGTTCCACTATCAGAACGTACCTGACAAGTGAAATTTAAGCTTATTTTAAACAGCCTAAACCTCGTTATCTGAAGAATAAATCATGCATCCGGCAAAAGGTTCTTTCAGGTTCTCTGCATGGTAGATCATCTCTGAAGGGGTCACTAAACTCCATTCACTTAATGGAATCACAAGCTGTAAGTCCTGGTTATGACACCAACTTTAAGCTCTTTGCAATTAATTAAAAGACCAGAGAAGTCTTTAAACAAAGACTTGAAGAAAATATAAAAATTTCTGAAAAGCTTTAAACACATCATCCATCTTGGTTATTACCAAGTTTAACATCTTCCTATCACTTAGGAAAGAAGGGTGACTCAGAACTAGGCGCCCTTATCCCGTAATCACTACTGCAAGTGAAGGACACACATCGGTTGCTACCATCAGCTTTTCTGAATGCAAGGTGAAAAATCTCACCATTTCCTCCTCAGTGTAAATATCCCTTATCATCATTTCAGTAATTTAACTAAAATTAGGAAAATGCAACTGGTACTACCTTCAAGGCCAGATCTCACATTCATTCACTCCACATCACTGCACACCCTGATTCCCTGTATTATCGTGTCTATATCACAGTCCTAGCAATCTCCTGAGACAAATTTTGCCATTCTTCTCCTGATTCCCCTAGCTTTGCTCCTCATTTTCTCTAGTCCTGAGATCTGTGCATGCCCTCAGTCTCCCTCACAAAGGTAAAGCTTCTTCTCCTCACACCCTAAGAGCTCCGTGTAGCAGAGCACACAGCTCACTGACCAGAAACACAACTCCTCTTCATTCACAGGCACTGGCACGACTGGGAATTCCACTCCATCCCATGTACCCACCTGCAATGCATCTCCATTTTGGCTGCAAAGAGGAGGATGGACTTTTTCCATTCTCAGAGCCTCAAAACAACCAAGGAACTCTCACCCATCCCACATGTTTATCTCTTGGTATTTCTGCCTCTACACCTCTAGTCTCCCCACTGGCACAATTTTCCTTCTGGCAGGTGCAACAGTGGTATGTGTATCAGTTCTGAAAGCTAGGAGAGAAAAACGATCAATACCATCAATTCCACATTGCTGCTCCTTTTCTACTGCACCAAAAGCAAAAAGGTTGTCTAACTGCAGACTTCAGGAGCAAGAGGATGCACTTGTCTGCATGAGGTTGATTTTCAGAATGCACTCATGACAGCTTCTACAAACCCACCTCATTCCACCTAAAGGAGCATATTTTATTCCTACTTCCCCACTCCTTATATATTCTGCATGTGCAAGCCTTTCAGTTTTTCATAATTACCCCAAATCCTCTAAATTTACTCATGTTATATCTGTAGGCTGCCTAAAATTTTCATTTGCCTTCTATCCTACCTTCCTCCAACCTTCCTGGCCTTTTCTACAGCACCTAAGTATAATAACTTTTACCCCAAAACAAGATCAGAATCACCTCCATACTGCCTTTGCCTGCTATTTTCCTTTTCATGTCAGTATTTCAAATTCATTCCACGTTCACTCATTATATGCTGCAACCACAGTCCCTCTGGTATCTTTTTCCAGTCTGTAGCTTCAGCACTCCCAGTGCACAAGTCCTGACTATTCCACCCACCCACCTTAATGTCATTCTTAGCTTTCCTCTGTACTTAGGATTCTACGTGCCTGCCCCCCAGCCATTCTTTTCTCCCTGCATCATAACTGCATTTTTCCCTTTCCTCTCTGCAAAGTAAATTATTCACAGGATTAACAGCACAAACCTGTTCTTTAATCTACAGTCAAATACTGAATCACTTTTGAAAGGCTGGAAGCTCTCAGCAGAAGACTCAGTGCATCCTTCACTTTCTCACAGCCTTCTCTGCAAAAATATACAGTTCAATTAAAATAAAGTTCTTCTTTTATATAGGAAATTATGCCACAAAATTTCAGCTTCAGAAACTACTTCCCCTAAACAGGAATCCATAAACTCAGATGCCAAACAGGTATCATTTGCCTTTGAAAATTTATTTGTTGCATGTACATAAGTTTTCAAGGAATAAATGTAAGGTAAAAAGATCTGTTCTGAGCATCCAGCAACTAAAAAAATTAAGGGTTTGTGCCTGTGAGCCTATAAGCTCTGAGAAAAGTATCTTTTCCAGATACAAGGTGCAGAATCTTTTCTTTAAAGACGAATGACATCAATTATTCAGTAAATATTATCAGTGTCAATTTCTTTTACCAATGTGAAAGAATATTTCATCTTGTTATTGTAACATGGTTCCAAGATTTACTAAGATGACTCTTTAACACTGGTAGGACACTATAGCAATCTGAGCAAATATGGTTATTAATTACATAGCTTTGCTAGAAGGATATTGGGTGAGTTTCTTAGCAGCTGTTCTTGAAGACAAGATGACTTCACCAACATCAAATGGGTACTGAGCATCATTTCTAAAGGCTTTTTCCAAGTCACCTTTTAGACAGGAACAAAGAGGAAAAAACGCCCTAAAATTGAACTCTTGAAAGCACTGAAAATTACATATTTAAAACCCACCTGTACACCACCAATCAAGATCCAAGTAAATTAAAAAAACCCTCAATCATAAGTGAATCATAGACTAAGATACTCATGGAAATTAAGGAAAAACGCAGTAAGGCAGCCCAGACAACATAATCAATAGACAAAAAGGCATATTGATATTTCTCTACAAGCTTGGCTGATCCTGTAATTACAGGTATAGGCCACAATCAAAGTAACCTAAATTTACACAACAGCTGTAATTTATCTTTCCTTTAAAAGAAAGGAAACTTGATTAAACTAGGTAATGGAGTGCATGTTTCAAATTCCTCATATTTCAATGTAAATATAAAAGCATCAACATCTGGTTTAAGGTCACTGGAGACTGGGAAAGGACACACTAGAAATAAAAGCATGTATTCTTGTACTATCGTCATACATTCATGTATTGTCTTTTAGTTCCCAAGATTTACAGTTGATCACAGCAGGAATCCAAGCAAAATTCTCGCCTGACATCTTGTCCCACCTCATATGGCCATTTTTGTCCAGCCCCACTAATGAAATAACCCAGCACTCCTCCCCTTATCCTGAAGACCTAGAGCATTCCTTGGGAGATGTGATCTTCAAGAAATAATGAAAGCCTGAAGCAGCAACTACATGAGATTTCAAAAGTCTAAGTACCTAAATTTTAACTGCATGCTCTCTAGGACTCAATGACTTAGCCTGTAAAAATTAATAGCCTAAGAAACGAGATGATTCACGATTTAATTTTTAAATTAGGGCGATGTTTTGCAACATGTTCTCCGTTTTTCCCCAATTCAGTTTTGTTCGCACATTTCTAATAAATTACTCGGCATCCTCATTTCCCTAATAGGTAAGAAAACCTAAGGCCTCTGGCAGCTTCTGGCTGACGCCATCGCTAATTCCACACCCCCTTTTTTGACAGGATTGACGGCGGACTGAACCGCCGCTGCCTTCCCCACGAACTTACACAACGCCAGCGATGTGTGTCCGGGTCCAGCGCTGCCCGCAGCCCCGGCCCGGGTCACGGGCACCTCCCGCTGCCGCCGGGCAGCTCCGGCGAGCCCCTGCCCCTTCCAGCCCCCGCTTCCCAACCCCCGCTGCCGGCGCTGCCCCGCCGCTCACCTTTCGGGAACAGCAGCTTCACCTCCCCGTTCTCCTCCCGGCTCAGGGCCCCGCCGCCATCTCCCGCCGCCGCCACCACGGGCAGCGCCCCGTGCTTCCTCCTCTCCTTGTCCCGCTTTTCCTTGGGTCTCTTGNGCCGGTGGTGGCGGTGCTGGTGCTGCGGGTGGGACGAGGAGGGGGAGGCGGACGGCGGCAGCAGCACCGCGGGCGGCAGCAGCTTCCGGGACAGCGGGGAAGGGAACGCGAAGCCCCCCGCGCCCGCCGAGGGGCCCGAGGGCAGCGTGGCGAAGCCCCACGGCCCGGGGCCGCTGTAGCTGGGCACGACCGCGGGCAGCGGCTGCTTGGCGCTCCCGCCACCGCCGCCCCCTTCACCGTTGACGCGCTTAGCGCCCTTCAGGCTCCGCTCCTCGGCTCCCTTCACCTTCTTGGCGGCCGGCTGCGATCCGCGGGAACCCTTCGCGTCCGGGGCCGTCCGGGCGCCGAGCGGCTCCTGCTCGGCGGGCGCCGCGCCACGACCAGGACTGGGCGGCTCCGCCATCTTGGGCTCCGGCGTCTATTTACTCTCGGCTCGCCCCAACCGACAGCGCCGGGGGCGGGGCAGCGCCATGGCCTCGCCCAATGGGCCGGGGAGGCGCCGGACGGACAGCGAGAGCGGCCAATCGCAGGGCGGAGAGAGGGGCGGGCTCTCAGGGGATTGGGGGCGATGGCTCGGCTGAGTGCGCAGGGCGCGCGGGGGCGGGGCCGCTGCGGGGCGGGCACGGGAGCGGGCACGGGAGCCCCCTCAGGGTGAGGGGAGCGCAGCGGGGACCCGAGCGGGGGAGAGGTGGAGCTCCTGAGAAAGGCGTTTGTTTGGGAATAAGGAAGGTTTGGACCTCAGCGCATCCCGGAGGTTTCGTTAATGCCTCAGGTTTTTGGTTTCCTCACTCTGGGAGTGAGTGATGAGATCCCGGCAGCCCCGCGGGCTGTTCCTGGGAAGGGCGTTTTATTGGGAATAAGGAAGGTCTGGACTAGCGCCGTTCCCGGTGGATGTTCCCCGGAGGCGATGAGCCTGTCCCTCGGGACGTTTGTTCGTTCGGCGCTCTCTGCACCCGAGTTCTCCACGCTCTCCCGCATCCTCGGAGGGAGTCAGATTAAGCCTGGAAGCTCTGGAGAGCCTGATGGGGGGAAGGCAGGGCTGCCGAGGTCAGCGGCTGTGCGAGGGGCCGATGCCAGCCCGCCGGGACAGTCGGGTGTCTGTCACCAGGGGATCATTGACCGCTGTGCCTCAGGGAAGGGATTTGAGCTCAGTGTCCCAAATAGGAGCCCCCCAGCCGTGCCTTTGGCGTTTAAAGCTGCCATAGCCGCGGTTCAGGAGCAGACTGAAATTCCCCCAAGTCCTGGTGTCAGCAGGAAACGTAGTGGAAATGAACAGAAAATTCCTGGAGAGTTCGCATTGCCGGGCTCGTGCTCTGGTCAGTCACACCTGAGGTCTCCTGGTTGCCGCGGGAAGAACAGGGTCGCTGCCACATTAAACCGAACCTGGCAGATGGCAGCCGGATGAAATTGCTCTGAGAAGTTCTGTACACGATGTATCAGCAGGCAAACAAGGTTTTAAGTTTAGATTTTTTTTGCCCCGCAAACCATTTTCATTTGAGCTGCCACTGATCAGCCTCAGAATAAGCTCCTAGCGCTTGGGCTATCTCCTCCTTTGTTTCATTTTCTTTTAAATTGTCAAACCACTACAAGGCTGAATGCAGTTCAGTGTTCATCTCAACAGCAGCAAAGAATAAATTTCCTGTATCCAGACAACTCTGCTTTTTCCTCAGATGTTTCAAGTTCCACTACTGTGAGAATGTATCCTCAGACTATATTTCTGGGCCTGATGGGGAAATAGCATCTGCGTCGAAGGAATAGCATTTCACAGCAGGTATTTCAGTAATAGTCAACTCACATCCAATCTCAGACTGAAATCCAGGTACAAATCTACCCATGCATACATAGGCTGGTAAACTAGAGTGGGCCTATGCGTGTGAAGGTCATCTTCAACTCCCTCAGGAATGTTTTACTTGTATCAGTGGGTCAGAAAAGCCTGTGCATTTTAATGGACTTGTCTGTTTTCCAGGTTAAGTAAAGATGACCCATCCACCTTAGTCCAAATCAGGGATTTTGTCTCAGTTGATGTTAGAGGTGCCACAATATGCACACAAGGCCATTGGTATCCCTGTATACCAGTCTCGAATGGAAACTGGATTGTGGGGACTCTGGAGTGAGAATTTAAGGCACCTCATGGCACTGTCTCAACTTCACAGGCTTTACAACCAAGTTCATTTTACTTATCCTGGTATTGATCCCAAGTCGACAGTATATTAAGTTCACTCAAACTTCAGGTAAGTCACAATCATGTTTTCACCTCTCGCTTTTGCGGGCTTTGAGAAACAGAAGAGCAGCGTTTCTTTGTTCTTTAACTAGAGTAAATCCTAGGGCTTGGTTTTGGTTCAAGGAACTTGACCACAACCTCTGTGAAATGCCAGAGTCACCTAGGGGTACATCACTTTTCTCCATGTAGCAGGCTCAGCAAGACTTACAGACTAAAGAGGCTGGATAGCTGTATAAATAGCTGAATATCTTGGTATGTGCACTTACATCAATGTTAATAATTAAGACAGTTCATATTTCTGATCTTCGTATTGGACATGCTTGGATGTCTAAAAAAATGCATTGAATTATAATGCAACTCAGCAATATGAAAATAGATACAAAGATAAAACTGGTGAAAGGACTCATAGCCCAACACTAGGTTTAAAAACTGACAAATAAACTTATAAATGTGCAGCAAACTTTAACAGCTGACAATATGCTACTAAACTCAGGTCAAGCTGAAGTTGTTTCCTGTGCTTTCTGAAGTAGCATATTGTGCTTGTAAGCATAAGCCAAGTTTTTATTAGTGAGTTCTTTATAAAATTCAGCTGGAGCAAGATGACAGAGTACCTATTACATGTAATTGTTGCTTGTTGGAAAGCAGTGTGACTAATGTTTGGAGGTTTGCTGCTGCTATCTCATACCCATTTGTCAGCAGAGGAAATTGCAGGGTGCATGAAATTCAGAAGCTGGTTCTGTTTCGGCTCCCACAGTCGTGCTGCCATATGGGCATATGAGGGACGGGTGTTGTCCCTGTCACTTGTTTTGTCACCAGTCCCACAGATACATTAAAGTGTTCCACCATACCTATGGTGAGCACACGTTCCAAAGTATTAAAACTAAATTTCAGGGTGTCTTCTGTACTACGGGATTTTACTCTAATTAAATCTCTGGCTGCTGGCACACACACCCTAGGCAGACGCTCCTGAAGGAGACAGATGAGATGAGAAACACCAAAACTGCTTCAGAAGAAAGAGTTTCTTTAACAAAAACAGAGTAAATACAAGCAGTATACCTTGTGTAAAATACAGTTAGAATCACGAATTTGTTCTGATGTTAATTGAAAAGAGTGAAATATATGTGCTCATAATGAAATGATACAATCTCGAGGAACAGTTAAAACACTGCCCCCAAACCAAACTACTACAGAGAAGTACAGTAGTGTCTCGTGTCACAGCTCCAGTCCCCTGCAGAGACAGAGCTGTGTGAACTGGGAGAGTCTTTGTGGAAATCAGTCCTTGAGGTGTTGGCAGCGCCCCACACACAGAGACCAGGGAGCTCATCTCTTTCAGCAGAAGCCTTTAAACTGACTATGGAAATGATATCGATGTACTTTTGTCTATAGTTTTATATGCAGTTAGGGAAATGCACGAAGACTTTCTAGACCATTTGCCTCATTCTAGAAACCAAATTGAGGCAAAACCATAACAGCAAAAATGTCAGGCACAAAGTAGTCCAGTATCCAACACGCATTAAGAATAAGCTTCCCATGTTATTAGCCTGCTTATTGCGAATGCATTGCCATTTTAATTAGGATAATTATGAAATGCTGATATAAATGGTTATTAATCAAATCATTTATTTAAACAAATAAGTGTATATGCTCACATAAACTTAGAATCATTTCAGACATGCGCTATAAAATAAAAAGCTGAATGCAAATGCTGTACACAGGTTGAGTTACAGTGTTTTGGCTTTGTGCTCTTAGCTGCCTACCAAAGTGATGCTTTGTAGTCTTACTCAGGTCTCCAATGAGAAAAACAGCTTTCAGAAATGTTATTTAATCTTTTTATAATTCCAACAGTTTGCTCTCCATGTGCTTACTTCCTTGGTTTGGCATCTGCTCAGTTCTTAAGTCAAGCATGGAAATAATTGTGCCAAGTGTAAATTGAAAACATTTGATAACACTTAGACATCTTTATGCTGGTTTTTGTCTGCAAAATTAGCTAACTGTAATCTTTAATGCTATTCATTTTTTCTTCAAACTCATTGAAAGTCAGTTAATTCATCTTTGGAAATGGAGGTGAAAACTAGCCTTATGTGCACAGAAATGTACTGACAAAGGTGATCTCATCATGTAAAAGTGTGATTTATTTTAGAAGAGCTTCATTTTCCATAGTCAGGGTTTTCAGAACAACCAGTGACATACCCAAATACTTCTGCAATTACCATCCAAACAATTGAACTAAATGAGACACTGGAGACTAACTTGGCTCATAACTGGGAGCTGCTGACAGCATGACGAGCCTTGCTGCAGGGGGATAAGAACTGCCCCCTCCTGCTGTTGTCCTTCCATTCCTCACGCCTGAGCAATGGGAATATGCAGCCCAGCATCTTTGATCAAACCAGTGACCAGGGCAGCGGTTATCCCAAAAAGCCTTTTTTTCCCCTCAGGAGCAGCGGATGCCTCTGCTGACTGCTCAGAGATGGGGGATTAGACATTCAGCAGAGTGGCAGAGAAGACAACTGGGGACACTCATGGTTTTTATTATACTGTTCATCTGCCAACATTTTATAGAATCCATAAAAACCACAAAAAGGAGTTTACACTTCAGGGAGGACCTACAGTACTTGTTTCTTGGTTAATGTTTTTTCAAACAGCTATAGATTACTGCTATAACAGCTCTTTAGTCTTTACAACTGGTTTTCTCACTTGTGTTTAACATGTGAAACACCCTAGCTCCAATATTTCTTTTTTGAATTGTAATAACAATCACAACAATGGAGCAAACTTGGAAAGTCTTGGTATACGCAATTTTAAATATCTGCTTGCAGTTGAAAAGGTAATTTGCTTAGCTGTTATCTTCATAGCACCCAAAAAATTTTTGACTATTTGAAAGATCTTTAGAATTTTTCAATTCAAAAGATACATAATGACTAAAATCAATATGAAAGCAAGAGGATGCAAGCCAAGCAAAACTGCATTTACTTACACGTGGAGGAGGTGGATAAAAGTCTTATCAATTTTCTTATTTCAGTAACAATTGAGAGATTAATTTTCTTCAAATGAAGCTGCTGGCTTGCAACGCTGGATTTTTTACAGATGAACAGCCTCCTCACTGCAATTTGAGATACCTGAATTCCCTCCTGCTCTGCACAGATCTGTACAGATGCTTAAACATGTAGTCATTTTTTCTTTTCCCTTAGAATCCGCTACCACTAGATCCACCTTCACTCAAATCCCTCCAGAGTCTGCCCACTCCCATATTTGTTTGCTATATCCTGGCTGCAATTTTTAAAAATACAATGCACAGCCTAAACCTTATATCCCAGTGGATTTACCACAGCCGCTACAGCAAGGCTGTGGCTCCTCCTGTCCTTGGGGAAAGGGAGACCATGGGAGAAGGGCTCTTGCTGTGGGCTGTGCCTGGAAATCACCATCTTTTCTGCTTGTTCATGCTCCAGCTGCAGGCCACTCTAAACATCATGGAGAGAAGGACCTGCAAGTCTCTGCTTCAGCAGGCACAGGAATCAATATCTATTTGCTATGACAAGGACTTCGAGCAGCCACATTTCCAGTTGAGCTGTGCCTGCCTGGGCTGTAAATAGCCCCGTACCCCATCCTTAAGTTCATGTCAGCTTGGAAATTCTACGGAAGTCTTTCAACAGGAGATTCCAAGGGTTTCACAGGTGATTGTGGAACTAGTTTGGTTTTGACTAAGGGCTTTTTTGGTATAAGTTTTGACATAGCTTCTGTTATGTATCTTTAAGTTCCCTTCCCACCCAAATCATTCCATGATTCCATTAAAGAAAAGGCACAGACTCTCCCAAACTAAACTTTAAAAGAATACTTATTCCTTAACAAGCAATTCTATGAGGTATGTATCCCTCTTATTGTTTACAAAGAGTTCAAGTCAATGAACTGAAATTCATATGGATTTCCTGATGGCTTTTTTTCCCCCTATCCCTAAAGGCTTATAGAATGATAAACAGATCAAAGAATGGTCATAGAATAGCTGGGTTGGAAAGGACCTTAGAGATCATCTCATTCCAACCCCTCTGCCATGGGCAGAGACAGTTTTCACTGGACCAGGTTGATCAGAGTCCCATCCAACCTGGCCTTGATCTGGAAAGGAAAGGAAATTTAGAAATTTCCTAGTTCTAGGAAATTCAGGTCTTGTGTCTTAGGTACAGGCATTTATTTGCAAAGTAGCAGTTTATATTGGTAAGTGTATATATAAAAAGAACATAAACAGTTACTTATATGTAGCAGCTAATCTTTCACTGCTCACCTCAGCTTCCCGCTCACATAAACAACATCTTCGTGCAAAAATCCACGATAAAAAGCTTTCTGTCTGTTCACAAATTTCATTCCACAGTAGAGGCAGCAGCTCTTCAGATCAGTGGCCACGGTGATTCTGGGAAACAGTTAGTTTAAGACAAACTGTTGAAAGTAAAAATGCATTTGCCATAATCTTGGATTTTCTCTGATGTACCAATGTAACTGGAAGATACTTGCACCTGAAATTTCTAGACCATAGCATTAGGAAAGCATCTCACAGTATCAAGTCACCCAAAAATGTTTAAATGTATATACTGGATGGAACTTAGGGGCTTTGGGATTCACTCAGGATGGAAGGAATAACTTCAATGTAAATCTAACACATCACTATCAGCCTCAGATCACAGTCTTGAAATGGGAGATGAGCAGGCTCCTCCCAGCCTGTTCATGTGAAATCACAGTTGTACCTTGTTGCTTGTACGGTCTTGCCCTGGCTTAGAGGCAGGAATGCTGAGCCTACATGATGGATAGCCCCACTTCCAGAAACGTGCAGGACAGATTTGTCATCTGGCCACAGACTCTGACCCAGAGGCTGCTCCAAGTGAGCTCCCTCGTGCTGGTTGCTTCTGATGCTCAGAATTAATGGGGAGGGAGAGGAAGAAGCAGATGGAAAAATTCTTCACAAATTCTTAATCACTGAAAGAAGAGACACTGAAAAGTGCTTGCTTGATATATCTACATAACATCATTAAGATAAAAATTCTACTGCAAACTCCAGCCAGCCTTCTGAGTTGTGTAACTGAAGTGTGCAGTGAATTTACAAGCAGTGATGTACCCCAGTGCCCTCTCTCTGGACCTTACTGTTACGCATATTTTGGTCTCCAGCATAGTGAGGATTTGTCTTATGGTTTCAAATATAAATTAGATAGGCACATGATGTGGTCTGTAAGAGCACGTATGCATTTTATGAGTTATGGGGAGTCCCTAGAGCACATAACATGTTCCAGAAGTGGTGAGGAGAGGAGCCCTGAACGGCTGAAACACAAAGCATTTGGTTTAGTGACAATCGCTGCTCCCTTCCAAAATACCTCCCTGTGATCTGGGGACTGCGGGCAGGCCCAAGAGCAGAGCTGCCTCTCTTGGAGCCAAACCCCTCCTTGAGACAGGGTTGAGCTCAAGCTTGTGGACTAACATGGAAGATCTCTGAGAGACCTTTTGGCTCACGTAGCCATTCCAACTTAGCACCCAGAGGAGGCTGGCAGGTGCCTGAGGTCCAAAGGAGGCCTGATGTTTTTCATTTTTTTTAATTGTAAGACTAGCCATCCCCTTTCCTATGAATCAGGGAGTCTGAGACCACCCTCCCTGTTGTGGAATAGCTGCCCAAATGAAGGTTCCGTTTTTCTAAACAGAACATGTGAAAGGCAGTAGTGGCAAAGAAGTAAATTCAGGACAACTTTGACCACCACCCAGTATCCAAACTGTAAAGAACTAATTTATCTGTAGAAACATTTTTGTAGGCTCTGAAAACTTATTTCCAAAAAAGGTAGATTTAAGGGAAAAAAATACACTTTAGTGTTCTTTCCGGCATCAATGAACTTGTATGACTTTGCTGTCTGATGACACAGAAGGGGAAAGAGCTGCTCAGCAACGCTTTTCAGAGCTGTTAGGTGTCTCACTAGTCGTAATGTATAATAAAGGTTGATTTACATTATAAAAAGAATTACTTGCATTGCTTCCTTCTTACCAGTGATTTACATGTCAACAGGCAGACAAAGATTTATTCATTGCATGGCAATGGTATCGTAAAGTGCCCTTGTTCAGGTATCACTTTGAGGTCTCAAAATCCCTGACAAGAGATTGTTTTCTGAACTTAACATTCTTCATGTCTCCACCTCTCCCACCCACTCCAGGATGTTTCAAAGGTCAGTTTACCCTTATTAGGTTATTATCCTAATTTTTCTCCCACCTTGGGGAGTAATCTTTGTCTGGGCCTGATCAGGCAAAACCCAAGAGGCTGGTACTCAATTGCACATTTGAGTAGAAAATCAAACCCAGCAATTTATTAAAAGAAGGTCTTCCTTGTGCTGCATTCCTCTTACCCAGCCACACCTCTCTGCCCTTCTGAGGAGCTTACAAAACTGGGAACCTGCTTAACAAGTTCACTTCAGCCTTTTATTACCCACAGGCAGAGACAGTTTCCCCCTTGTACTTGCTACAGTTCAGCTCTTCCCACCTCTCTCCTCTGGCATGACATGCTCCTTGTTCTTCCCAACCCTGCCAGACTCACTTTTTACCACACACCAAGCAGAGACCATCATTTGGATCACTTTATCCAGGCAACTTGCTCCACTTCTGAAGTGCTCATGAATTACTCCCCACGGATCTCATGACCTACCTGAGTTATGAATAATTTTTTGATTAACTTTTATAAAAAACAGTGTACAATTGCTTTTTCAGAAAAGCCCAATGGTTCACATCAATGGGAAAGGTAACCCTAGATTCCCTACTGGAGTTCACAGGGATGGCTGTTATAGCTTTCAATTGTCTCTAATAAAACAGATCGGAAGCTACATTATTAATTTTTAACAAAACTGCCAGCCTTTCACTGGTGGGTTCAGTTGTGTCCAGATCCCAGAGTAATGTGTGGAATTAGAGTGTACCAGGCCCAACCTTCCTTCACTAACAGCAAAATAGTGTTCAAGTGCAGGCAAGACTGAAACCCTAGGACGAGAAGTGTACTGGGTCAGGCTGATAAAACGTGTAAGTGATATTACAAAGTTAAATATTCACCATAAAGCATATACATTTTGGAGCTGCAGCAAATAAAAGAACAGCTACAGCCAACCGACACCAGAGATGGCATGTTTCCTCACAAGGTTTGTGTCTTCTTCCTGCCAGCTTCTCCAGGCTCACTTGAACAATGAATATACCACTTAACATGAAAACAGCAAGAAAACAAATAAAAATTTGAACAAATGTAGCAAAATACTTGAAAACACTCAGATTATGAACCTGATGGGGTTTTTTTGTCCATTTAACATTAGGCCAGAGATGCAGCAGATGGAATATATACTGGGATGGAACCACACACCAGATGTCTTCTGGTGAAGAGTGGAGTTGAGTAAGCAGAAAAGCTCAGCAGTCTTTGATATTCCATGTTTGAAATATGGGATCATCTTTGATCCAAGTCTAGCTCTTCATTTGACTTGACAGTCAATCTCTCCCTGAGATTGTGGCACTACCTACCCAAAAGATCAATTTTTTTACCTGCCTGTGATCTTTTGTATTAAGGACTGTAACTCTGTGGATCAAAGCAGGAATTGTAGATGTGAAAGACAACTTCCACCTCACTAGCTGAAATCTGTTGAGCTCAGTCACAGTGCCTGAGGCAGAGCTAACCCCTGTACGTAGGAGTGCCCCAGAACTGCAAACACAGACGCAGAACACCCATGGATGAATACCTGCATTGAGCTCACCACAGCTGTTTACATGCACAAGGTACGGAACTTTGCAGGACTTAAGCCAAAATGCAAAACTGATTTCTTACCTTGGCTTCACCACAGTAAGTTCTTCATGCAGACACAATATAATTTCAGAGGCAAGAGTCAAGTTGTTAAAGAAATCAACTGTTACAGCAACTATGACTGAATAGATCAAAATAGCAAACAACATTTTATTTACTCGCTGCTTTAAGACTGCAAATATTAAGCTTTTGCCATGTGGTCTTAAAAGTGATGAAGGGAAGCATTTGGTTCAGATCTTGAGGACACCACAGCACTGCAGCCAAGAAAACAGTTATTTTCTTGTTCTGTTTGCCCCAACACTTGACAAACCTGTGTTAAGTACATGCATTGAAATGGTTAGAAAAAGTCACATCAGAGAGCCTGGCCATTACTGGATGTCACTAAACCTGTTACCACTTCACAGCCTTGCTGTTTTAACAGGCTTTAGATACTCAGAGGGCTCCAGAGCAGTCAGTGCATTGTGCTGGCTGGCCCCAGCTATGCTCAGTCCTACGTTCATGTGTTCCATGCATTTAGTCTTGCTCTTTAGCCTACACAGGATAACCTCCCTTAGAAGCTGTTTCAGCTTCTCAAGATCTGAAGAGCATTTTGAGATTGTGAGAAAAGCCCTTCTTTGGCAATGGGCTGTAGGAATTGCGACTTGTTTGTTTACACTGCAGAGATGTTACTCCTCCCTCAAGCCTTGAGAAAATTCTCAAAGCCTTAGTTGTGTACAATTGTATCTGGTTGCTCAGTTCCACTGTCCCAAGTCCTTAATACCTTGCTCCTCCTCCAAATCCCCTTTTCAGGGCAATATTGATGGCTAGTCTTTCCGTAGTCTAACCCTCCCTTGCTGGGTTCCCTCTCTCTGCAGCGTGCCAGGGTTATGCTGCAGGCAAGAGCTTTGTATTTGGGTGCTTCCCAACAGTCTGACCTGCAGCTAAAAGCAACTGCTCCAGCAGCACGGGGCTATCACGCTGCCCAGTCACTGCGTTGCACCTGATCTTATTCATTCTTTTAGAGATTTATCTCCAAAGAAACCCAGTCCAAGATTCCAAATACAAAAACCCAGAGGTAATTCTTTGAGATTTTCATTGTTCTGCCAGGTTCCCAAGTTAGAAACTTCTTTAAGGAAAACTACATGTAAATGCAGCAGGTTTTCCTAGCAGATCAGAAATAAAAATGCTGGTGTAATGCTCTAATTACTACCAAAATAGAATGTTACCCGCCAAATCAATGCACAACCTTAAATATGCTGAGTAATAGAGATAAGCAATGCTAATAGTAGAGGTCAGCTGTCTTCTGAGTCTTGAGAATCACATTTCTAAAACGTAGAGAACTCATTCTTCTTTAGATGTAATAATCACTGCATGATTTTTTCAATATTAATACCTTTAGAAAAAATTCATAAATGGTATATTAGAAAAATACTGAAGGGCAAACAAGCCAATGCAGTGGTTATTAATAAAAATAGCTGGGTTGAGTAGCATTACTGCTTCTTTGCTACAGTGATCAAGTCAATGCCTGAAAAGCTGCACTTCAGAGATGAAAGTTGAAGACTGCTTTCAGAAAAAATAACATGGAAGACTGGAACTAAACAGGATTGATTTCAGTATATGTACAAAATGGCCTCAGTGATAATTTGCAAGCCAATGTAATACTCTAAACCCTTGTAGATTCCATTTTAAATAAACCACAAGGGAAGGTCTTTTTTGATGAAGCTGTTAAGACAATAATATTTCAAAGGTATGACATGAAACTCCCCAGCATAAAGCATCCAGAACCACAGTTATCTCTGCACCACCCCCTAGAGCAGATACAGAAAGTAATGACATTGGGCAGGTTTCACCTTGCTCGTAAAACTGTCATCTTATCTGAAATACAATAGGTGAAAATATAGAACTCAAAGCAGGGAACAGCGAGTTGTGAATCAGCTCTGCCAAAGGAAACAGAAATCCACACAGGACAACTGCAGTTTCATATCACTAAAGCAAAGAAAGGCTGCAACCTTTCTTTGAGTTTTTTCTGTGACAAACTCAGCCTGGAATATGATCCAAATCTGTGCAAAGCTAAGGGGGAAAAAAAGATGAACCTGGATGTACTTAAATTAAACATAACCAGATGGCCTTTATGTAGTGCACAGATTTGGGTCAGCCTATGCTGTAAGTGAAAAACAGAAAATTTACCACCTGCACAGTTTTGTATCTTATTGGTGAACAAATATGGAAGGGATCCTTGAAAAGTACATCCAAAACATATTTGGAAATTTTCTTATTTAACTTTTTTTTCCCAGAAGTCCCAATGATTTGGACTGCCCAGGGGTGCTGACAGCTCATCTTGCATTACAAATCCACAGGAGCGCCGTAAGAGTGAAAGTCTGAGCTAATCATCTGCAACACGAGGGAAGGAAGACAAAGTTCAGGCCAGCCTTATTCTGCCAACTGCAGAACATTCCAGCTGTCTGAACTGTTTACAAAGCAGGAATATAGTTGATATAGGTTATCCCAGATGGCATATATCATTGAATTATTTATTTTTAAACGAATAATTGCAGAACTACATCCATGGGAAGTATTTATAACGCACACAGTTCTTTGAAAGAGCTCCCCAGCTTGGCAGTCTGTCACATGTAGGAAGCACATGGTGATTAAATCCACAGTCAGAGACAGTAATTGCAAGTTATGTACCTTCAGGAAGTTACAACAGAGCTGCTATCTGGGCATTAGCTCTCTTTTAGCAGAGACACTAAAGGTACAAGTAGTAGATCAGACAATGTTTCCATGGCTGAAGTTCAGATTAATATAGTTTCACTACCTAAAATGAACATTTTCTTCTAAACATTCTCCTTTGCTTCTCTGGCATTATTGCTAGCCAGAACTTTTAAAGTAGTTACTAAAAATAAGGTTCTGAGTGTCAGTGTTCTGTTCAAGTATGAGATCTGTAAGTTAAGGCAGAGTGCCATCCTTCACTCTGTTACACTTTGCTTCTGGACACAGTTTTCTTTCCTAAGAGTAAAAACACCAATAGTGAGATTTTTACTTTCTTTAATTTAAAGATTGTATTACAGAAAAGTTTAAGTAAGGAATCCTTATAAGGATTAACTCTTGACATAATATATTGCCAAGATACAGTGTAGCTGCAAGGGCTCCAGGTGAACCTTCATATAAGTTGCTTTCTTACATACACAGTCGCTGAACAACAAAAATTGTATTCCCCATCTGTAAGGGAAGACAGTGGTATTGAAACAGTCCTTTTACCAGTGTGTTCTGGTTTTCCCAAATTAGAAACACGCCATATTAAAACCGTAAAACCCTACTGTACAGAAAGGTGATAGAGATGAATTTTCTAAAGATTGCAACTGATGAAACATTAAAATGAAAACTAAGGAGTGTTGATTATGTAAAATGGTTTCTCTTTTACTGGCAGGTCAAATATACTAAGAAATGTACAAATATTTTTGATAATCTAATTCCAGATGAACTCAAAACACTGAAGTAACATACACAGGCTAAGAGAATTCAATACTGTTCCAAGGCACTTACTGAATCTCCAAGACTAGATGAAAACCAGAACAAATCAGGTCTGACAATTAAACAGTATATAATATAAAAATAACCTTTTGCTTACAATTTACAAAATGCATTACAATCTTTATCTCTGCTAACCTGCAATTCTGGCTGTGTGTGTCCAGCAATTTTTGTAAAAAACCCCAGAAACTATTTTCTAAAACTTCAGGGCAAATAATTTACAAATAAGGTACACAAAAAATTTAGATCATGCAGAGATTTCTTACATCTTCTGTTAATATTTTATGATTGCAACTTTATCAAATTATATACTTACTTGCCCTGTACATATACAAAATAATGCATACATGGTAATCAAATGTTAGCAAAAAGTAGTCCATAAACACAATCTGTCAAAAGTATTACTATATTAACATATGTCTACAAGCAGCGTGTAACAGGGTTAAAAGACATTAAGGCAATAATACTTGAAGTTACAAAATAAATCATATGTAATACTTTCTCCTAAGTGTAGTAAGGCAGGTAGATGGCCCCAGCAAAAAGTTAAGTTGTAATACTGGAATCCACTGTTGTGAACCATGTGTCAGGTTTTGCATGGGATGCACTGCAAGAATGTACCATTGATAGTTAGATCTACACTGCTCTGTGTTAGTCGCCCCCCAGGAAAGTGGAACACTGTTTCTCTAGTTCTCAGTGGCACTTGAGTTTTCCAGTATAATTTATCGATAGTATTTCCATGGGTTCTTGGATCATGTCCATTCTGAGGGTGGCTCTCTTGGTCCTCTGGGCTTTGCACAGCGGTTACCAAAACCTAAGGAAAGAAATGTATTTAATACTTCTGTCTGCTGGGACAACACAGGCTCACAAAGGCTGGCAGCAGTCAGATCACCAAGACATGCTCCAGCTCTTACAGAACAGATTTACTCTTAGGACTAGAAAACAACTTTGTAATGTGAGGAATTCTGAAGGCACTCTGGCCATAGGAAATACAAATATGAAGGATTTGTGTATCATTATAGTTCAGTGCTTAAAACCCCACTGGAAAGTACTTTTCAATAAATACAGTATTACAGCCTTTGTTACATTTTTTTTTCTCCTTCTCTGCATACCTAAGCAGTTCTCAGGTATTATTTCTGGGAGTTACCAGTGCTGTACAAAAATTATAACCCGTTTGACATATTCTATATTTTATACACTTTGCGTTTTTTTTCAAAGTGAAGAATTATTTAATCATTCATTCTGGAGAAAAGTCCTTCAGCACTGCTGAAGAGACTAGGCAGGCTTCTTTGCCTGGGTTCTGCATCTCAGGAGGGTGGCAGTAGCAGCGCCTATCCAAACCAGTACTGATATTGAATCCCTTGTTTAAGTCATCTAGTGATTATATTTTGTATCTAGTTATTATATTTTGAAAGAATTGTAATTACCAATATCTGTTACTTCTGCAGGAAGTTCTGAAATTTGACCTCTTGTATCAGTGGAACCAGAAAAAGAAATCTGAGGTAAAATGTCAGTTGGTGTTTTGTTACTTCGTTCAGGATGATCTGGAAAACACACAGACCCCTCACTGTAACATTCACTTAGTCACCACTGTGGCAATGCCACTTGTCATAAAACAACTGGCAGCAAATATTATTTACAAAAATGAAGCTTTGAAAGCCAATTTTTCATTTCCTAAAAGCAATACTTGAAAATTGTTTATGAAGTAGATGTTCAGTGACAGCAACATATTCCTGCTTGCCAAATCTGGATTATTATTTTCTATTAGTTTATATGGATAGCTGAAATCCCACACAGCATCTATTTATAGCAAAAGCTCACAGTGCCATTTAATACATCAACATAAAGGCATCTGTTCATGTTCATTCTAAACTAAAGGTGCTTAGACATCATAGGTAACAATATATTTAGGATAATATAAGATATCTTATAGATATAGATATCTTCAGAGCAAACACCAAGTTCAGGCAAATTTTTGTTCAGTAGGAAAAATGTATTTTGAAAAAAAAATTATTAGAAAAGCTTTTCTACCACTTACCAGGTAGTATAGGAGAAGTTGTTTTCAAACCCTGTTAATGAGAGATATATAAAATAATTACACAAATCACTTCCAAAAAACTAAAAGAAAGTCAGAAATTTAAGATTATGAAAACATCACCAAAAACATAACATTCATGGAAATACCGGCTCGCCTCTACATTTTTGACTTGACTTAATGTTGACAAAAAATGCTTCAGTAGTTAGTATGAGAATTTACTATTAGAACCTTAACATTTAATAAAAATTTGAAAACAAGATACTGCAACTTATTTGCAAATTTAGGTAGGTTAGTTCTCACACTACATATACAGACCCTGAAAATTCACATCTACCTTTTTTGTCATATTTTTAAGTGAGATATTAGGGGCACATTAAAAAAGTTACAAATGTAAAAAGGATTTATATATTTCTAAAGTTTTGCCAGCTGTTCATGCAGGATAACTGTGAGCTGGATGAGTGAAAAGTGAAATATGATGGGCAAAAAATGGTTTGTTTAAAATTAATACGGACATAAGGAAAAACCATTTTCAGGCAGTGAAACAGGTTGCCCACAGATGATAAGAAGTGTCCATCTCTGGAGGTTTTCAAGACCCAGCTGGAAAAAGTTCTGATTAGTCTGGGCTGAGGCCTTGCTTCATGCAGTAGGTTAGATGAGAGACTGCAATTCTTTTCTAGTCTGAATTGGCCCAAGATCCATTAAGGGCAGACAAGAAGCTCCCTAAAAGCAGCAAATTTACACTCTTAAGGCCATAGTTTAAGATATATTAAGGGTTACTCCTTTTAAAAGTATTGCTGAACTTAAAAAAACAGATCATTTTCTTGGAAAGAAAACATGCTCTTCACATCAATTCAGCAGCTCAGGCAGAGGAAAAACTGGCCAGTTGTAGGTGGCCAAAAGCTGCAACTTCTCACAAGTATGTATTTTACTTTTTGTTGTAGCTCCCAACCAAACCAGAAATGACTGATCAGTACAGACTTGTCTCCTGCACTTACTGTGGAGGCTGTTTGTTCAGGCAGGTGCTGATCGTGCAACACGCTCCACTCCGACGGTGCAATCAGAGCTGGCTTCGGCAAGGGTGTGCCTAGGAAGAATTAAATCAACTCAACATACTTCAGCCCTCCTCATGATGAGGCATTAGTACACAGCATTAGAAAAGTGCTCTAAACGTGTGTTTTTTGTTTTTTTTTTTTTTTAGATTAAAAGCCTGTAAAAACATGAAAATCTCTTTACATGAAAAGTGCTCCAGATAAGGCAAAATGCCACAATATAACTCAAAGCACAAGGCTGCAGTGCTTGCATTGTGGATGTTCATTTTGTTCCTTTGGGGGTTCCTAATCAACAGGGGAATTGGCTTCTTTTTCAAGGACAATTTA
Source organism: Melanocharis versteri (assembly GCA_013397845.1). Classification (NCBI taxonomy): domain Eukaryota; kingdom Metazoa; phylum Chordata; class Aves; order Passeriformes; family Melanocharitidae; genus Melanocharis; species Melanocharis versteri. Next base: position 891,576 of record VZTG01007065.1, read on the forward strand.
GAACTTCTGTTACAGCAGCTGTGCAGTAATAGTATGTGTTTTTCAGATCTCCTAAGTAAACGTGCAAGTCAGGACAGCCACACCTGTCCTTTACTGACATTGTGCAAAAAGAAACAAAATGGAAGTGGTTTTAGTGATTCCGGTCCTGGAGAGAGGTTTTTTTCTTTAAAAGAAAACAGCTTAGTTCCTTGTGCACAGAAAAGCAGCAGGTCCATAATTCCAAAGAAAGGATCACTTTGACTCTGAACTACCTATGCTTATGATGCTTAAGTAACACATCTACAAAACTTCAATGTTTTTATGCTGGAAATATCTAGATTAACTACTTGGGCCAAAATTTTTTGAGTTTTAAAATGACACTGAACAAAAGTCTCAGTAAATAACTACATCTTATTAGATTTTCTGGAAGGTATCAAGCATCAACCTAATTTATCACTTCGTTTCAATTCATCTGTTTTGTATCCTGCCATTACTAGCTTGATGAATGAGCTATGACAATAGGAGCACATAATCTTTAAGTGTCAGCTTTCTCTTGCAGTTACACTTGTGACACAAGCAAAGAGTGAACTACATTAAACTTGACAAACTGGGCTTGTTCACTACATGCAGTGCAGAATGAGGTGTCGTCATCTTTCCTTTGCCCAGGAAAGGGGAATCAGATAAACACTGTTCATGTGCGTACCCATTCCCTACCTGGGAGCAGTAGGAAACTAAAACAGCTGGGAAATTCCCTAACTGTACTGCTTTTTCCCACTGTATCATCTCATTTCCATACCCTTCAGATTGAAAACCAGCTCCACTAATACCGAAGTCTCCAACTACTTAAATATCATATAACACCATATTTAGTCAGAAAATGGAAGATAATTTCTCTGTGTTCAAGGGTGTGTAAAAGTTAAACCTCAAAATAAGCTGCTACATATACTAGATTTCATTCCATTTTACAATTTGTTCCAACAGACTAATGAAAAATCAGGGGTATTCAAATACAATAGTGACATGCTCTTTGCATTTTATTTCCAATTATCACCAAACATCAAAAACTCACTCTGTTCACTTGCTAATACAAATGATTCTGGTGTTCTTTCTGGGAGCGGGGGAGAGGAATCTTCACTAGGATCAGCATCTAAATCAAATATGACATTTAGATAAGTTAAAAAACACAGATTTTTCTCCTAGACTTTTAGAAGTTGATCTTTTCATATACAAGATAATCCTAAACTTGGTATAAAATCTAAAGCAAAAGAAAAATTTGCTCCAAATATTATAAAACATTTTGGTTTACCACACTAACACCATGGAGCGACTTCATCTAACAACATTAACTTCACATTAAGGGCATAGGATCAGTTTGTGTGTTATGCAAGCAAGAAAACAAAAACACATTTTCAGTCTAAATAATTCAGAGGAAAAAAACCCCTCAGTAACTACAATGAATACTTTTTCATTCTTTCAGGTCTTAGTTTTGCTCCCCAAGTCCAAGTTGAGGCCCACTGGATCCCACAGCATTGATATAAACTAGTTAAACAGCCTAGTGCAAGGTTTACTAGGCAGAAGGGTAAATAGGAGCCAGAGGAGATGGCTACTGTTGGTGCCAGTACCACATCCTGTCCCCAGTCTGTTCCCTCTCACCTCCCAGGAGTGTACTAACACAAGCTATTCCGGCAGCAAAAGCCCCTCTCTGACCTGCTAAGAAATTTGTAGTAGTAATTAAAGGTTTAAAACAATTGAAAGTAGCTGCTGCCATAAGAAATCTCATCTGACAACTGTACTCTGCACAGGATTAAAAAATAAGAAGACACATTTCAACTAATAAAGCCATGAAGCTTGAGCTGCCAGCATGCCCAGCTGCTGCAGGGACAGAATTCCATCAAGTTCTATAAGCCAACGTCTTCCAAGTGACTTCTGAGACCTGCTCCATCTCAAGTTTACCAAACAGCACAAGAAAACCTTCATTAACAGAAAGGGCCTCTATACAACCAGCAAATAAAGTCACCATGGATATGCACTAACTAAAAGTGAGTTTTTAGGGTTTTGGTTTGGGTGTTGTTGCTGCTTTGTTGTTCTCTTTGTTTGTTTGTTTTCTTCCTTTTGCCTCAGGGTACAACTACTTTTCACTTCATTTGAATGAAAAAGAGGATTTAACTGTGTGGTAAGATCATGCACACCAGCAGTTATGGTTAGGCAATTAGATTGCTGGTAAGTTCACAGACAAGTTTCACTGGTGATTGCAGCCACATCCCCAGCTTCAGACAGAAGAGTCCTGAGCCAGTATGAAAATGAGAAAATCACTGTAAACAGGGTTTAGGATCACTGGTGCAAAGCGATCTAACCCTATTTCTTGAGTCCCAGAAGGATTACATGACCTGCAACCAGAATGTAAAATGGGAAGCGTTCACTATCATACAAATAGGGAAGAGATACACCCTTATTAAAAAGAGATAAATGATAAAAATTTAATGCTAGAATTTTAATCAATTCCTGTGAAATCATCAACATACCAGCAGCACAAGGGCTGTACTGTTATTTCAAGGCTTTTCTGATACACGGTTACATGAAACAAATTCTAGAGTGACATTTCTCCCATTCTTTATCGTATTCACGACATATCACTTATTTTATTTGCATGTTCTTATAGCATCTACATAATGAGATGCACAGAGAGGTGATAATTTCCAAACAGTGATAAACAATGATTGTTCTGGGAAAGAAGAAAAACTTCTGGCTAAAAGGAAAAATACAGTAGCCTGCAAATCTATAAAACAAATCCAAGGAGAACTGCTTGCAAAGTTGAAATAACTACGACAAAAGGACTTTGTCAGCCCTACAGAGCATCTTTTAAGTCACAGCATTAAAAATTTACAGGTATGTGCAAGTACTGTCCAGTATTTACACAATGTCACAAAATCTATAGATCTATAGATACAGTTCACAGTATCTTTAGATCTATATCAAGATCTACAGAAACAGATTTTTTTAAGGCTGGAAAACAGTTCAATTCTCTGGATTTTTGATTTTTGGTGAACATTTAGTTCACAAAGCCAGTATTTTCAATTCATTTAGTTCTGCCTCTTGCATCATAGACTGAGCCCCATTTCACTTCAGAAATTCATGAAGTCTGCACAAACCCTCAGGTGAGACCATCACTGTAAGCAGCTCCAAGCACAGGAGTCTGAGCTGGATCCAGAAGTTCATGTTCTTCCTTCAGTTCCACAGCCTTACTTCTTGTTTTGTTGGGCTTTGCACAAGCCGTTACCGAGGCCTAATCTGTTCTTCCCAGCTCTGTCCTCCATCTGCTCTAAGTGTGCCAGCCTGACTGAAATCTGCACCTGCGTGTTTTGGGGCCTTTTTGCCTTCAATCAATGACATTCTAACTTGCAAACTTTCACCCCAAAAGAATTCAAAAAAAGTAGTAAAAGATAAAAAGCCACTAAATAATTTTCAAAGTGCTAATAAAGCATAACTTGGATTTTCAGATGAACAGCCGCATTAGCTTGTCACCCCCAGCCATGTACAGAAAAAGAGGAAAGCACAGCTAAATATTTACAACACTATTAAAATGCAGGAGCCAAATAATGAGCAACTTCAAAGACCAACACAGTGAATGAGTTTACATCTACATTTTTAGGAACAGCACATGAACCAGTAAGCATGAAATTGTTATGTATTTGCACAAGCCTGTTGAAAATGCTTCGACTAGTCAACCCCCAATTATTATAGACACTTCCATAAAACTGGGCGTAGAGGAAAAATATGCACCAAATAATAACACACAAACCTACAATTACATACAAACCTACAGGAAAGCATTATAAATAAAGCATTAAACAAATGCTCACAATAAAGCTCACAATACAGCTTTTGAAGCTAATCATGGTCTGTAGTACCTTACACCAAAAATAGCTCACATGCAAACTGAAAGCTGGCAGGGAAAGAGTTGTGCCCTCTCTGAAGCTGCCATACTGCACTGAATAAATTTACATTTAGAAAATTGCATTGCAAAGAAATTTATGTTGTCCAACTCTAGAGATGTAGCTAGATAAAGAGCAGCACTTCTGAACCTCAATGAAACCTACCTTTGCCATCTTCAGAACATGTTACAGCTGTTAAGTCTTGCCTAGCAATAGACATTGGCAATACTTTTCTGGCAGAAATGTTTTCAGTATTAGTGGCAGCAGAGACTGTGGCACTTGCGGTTGACACATTGGACGCGCTTTTGCTCATGGCTCTGTCAAAGTTCATCTCATCCGTGTCAGAATCATCTGAATGGAGAGGATTAGTAAAACAGAGGGGTGCTCGAACAGAAAGAGGAGTATGATCAACACTATCACTGGAAGGATGTTCAACTGGGGTGTTCGATACTAGAGAGAGAGTTTTAACACCATGACACAAGGTGTCTGAAGACAGCTCTTCAGACACGGACGTACGCAGTGCATTTTCAGGCCCATGTAGTGACCACGTGGCGTGTCCCTTTTCTGTCAGAGGCAGACGATCTGGTCTGGGTGGGGTATCAGACACCTGCTGACTTTGCAGACTTTCTGGTGAAGGTATTAAGGCTGTGGCACACTGTGGCACACTGTATTCAATACATGAGTTTTGAGAAGCATCTACAAATGAATCCCCTGAAATCTGTTCCTGTGGCTTAAAGCTCTTATCAATTACACAGGACGACACAGGCTTAATTTTAATTGCATGTCCCCTGTTCAACAGAGAGTTCCCATCAAAGCTTCGTGGTCCCTCCTGCAGAGGTACCTTCTTGATCTCAAAACTTAAGTTGCGCTCCAGCCTCTTCTCTGCGTGCTCGCTGGGTTCATTCTTCCCTGAATGTTCTGTGGACTTATTGTAATTCTCGTTGAGGTCTGTTGAATGCTCTGATGAAACCATGTGCAAAACTGGCTTTGGATGGTATCTGTCATTGTCCTGCCACACCGTAGTGACTGTTGGATAAGCTGATGGGGGAGATGGTGTTAGGATTGGTGGTACTGGCTGAGGCTCTGGAGGCTGCAAGATTTCTTCTTTAGCATCTCCTTCTACAAGGCAACTGCAAAACAACCAAAACACAACTGTCTAAGTTTTCAGGATTTTGACAAGATTTTAGATATCTATCCATCTCCCACTGCAGTAGTTAACTTCACACAGAGCTTCCACTGCACATAGACAACGGTTATAGAATATGATTAGTGGGGTAGGCAAGAATTAAGTCAACACACTCAAAATGCCTTTCAGGATATCACGAAGACATTCATTCAGGCCACAACTAATCCTCACTAATAGTTCGAAGATTGCTCACATCCTTTCCCAGAAGCATTTTGCAAAGACGCTGCAAGACAGGCCCTCTTGTGGCAGCATTTCACTACTTTTTTGCTTAAGTGGCTCCAAGAAACTTGACATATGGAATTCAAATTTCAATAAAGCCAAGAAAGATTTCTTTAAAAAAAAATCCTTACAGCCCACTTAACACTGAATATCTTCCTTCAATTTTATTTTCCTGCACATGCCCAAGAGGATTTTATTTTTACGTTTGTGTATTTAATAGTCTCCGCTTAGTCGCAAACCAAATTTAGCTGACACGAGGTACATGCAACATAAAAAATATTCACAGTAGAATATATGATCCAAATTACAGTGCATATTAGCGAGACCACAGCACTTAGAACTGCAGTTCATCTCAAGCTACTTAAAATGAGAAGTTCTTCAAGCATATGGTCAGTTTAGATGCAGAGTAGTTGACTACAAACATTTAGCATAACTGATGAAGGCATTTTTATAATTTGTATTCCTTTAAAAATCCAGGAGGACCTGGACAAGTTGGAGAGGTGGGCCCATGAGAACATCTTCAGGTTCAACATAGCCAAGTGCAAGGTGCTGCACCTGGGTTGGGGTAACCCCTGGTGTCCACACAGGCTGAGAGCAGCCCTGTGCAGAAGGACTCGGGGGTGCCAATGGAGGAGGGGATGGACATGACCCAGCAGTGTGCAGAAACCAACGCACAGTCCAAAACCCAGCCACGTCCTGGGCTGCATCCCAAGCAGCGTGGCCAGCAGGTGGAAGGAGGGAGTTCTACTCTGCCCCTATACTCTGCTCTCATGAGACCCTCCAGCATAAGAAGGACCACGCAATTGCACAAGAACTGTCTACAAGAAAAAGGAATCAGACAGGCTCTTATTATTTGTCTGCATGCCACAACATATGCAAAATTAAAGTAATACTACTGGCTCCCATACTTCCAAACCAAGGCTAAGGAGGACTCCGCAAGTGCAGATTCTTGAGACTATCATGGCATATAGGAAAAAAAAACAAACCAAAAAAAGCCCAGGAACTGTCTCACAGTTGAGTCTTGTAGAGAACTAAATGCATACCTGACTTGGGACAGGCTACAGCATGTGTTTCATCCTTGTGGCCTTGTTAGCACCTTGTAAGCTATAGCAGTATGGATTGAAGAACTAAAATCTTTATACAAGGGATTCCATACTAAAGAGAACTGTTTGGATTCTCAGTTTGTGAAAATCCTGACCCCCTGAAGTACTACAAGCTTCTCAGCTTCCAAATTATCTTCTAAAAGTTCTTGTATCTTTGTATCTGGAAAACCCCAGGTCCCCTTGCAGTTCTGGGTGATCTCTTCCATTCTCTGCCTGACTCCTGTCACAAAGAGTTGGGCCTCAAATTCCTTCTCTTCCTCTCCTCCCTGCACTTGTATATTGCTGTTTTTCTTTACTTTAAAACAGGAGGAATACAAAGCACATCAAAGCAATTTAACAGAAGTAATTTGGGAACTCTTGCCTCTAGATGTTGTTGAAAAATGAATAAGCTTGAGAATAAGTTGTTTGCCTGAATTAGTAAAGATAAGACAGGAAAGGGGGGGACATTAGTCTTGCTGTAAGGACAGGAGAATTCCCTCCTCTTGGACTTCTCTCCCCTGTTCCAAATGGGGGAGGGGAACACAGGGAGGGAGACAGAGAGTGAATGCACTTGCACAAATGTTTACATGCCCCCTTTACCAGCAGTGATGCTCATCAGTAATCTCCACTAAATCCTCCTACTGAAAATCATGGTTTTCCCTTATTGACCTGATTTTCCTGACCCAGAGTTATTTGCAATCAGCAAAACTAATTTCTGATCTGGTACAGACCTAATATTAAGCATTACAATTAGCTAAAGGAGCAAATTAGCATTAAACTAGATATAACAAGGTTATAGGTCCCCAATACCAGTCAAAATTCATTAAGTTCTTCACCAATTACTGCTCAATAAAATCACTCTACCCTTTGATCCACTGGTAAACAGAGTCCCACGTGTATTCAAACACTTCCCTTAGATGTACCCATAGAACTGATGATACAGGAAACGCTGCACAAGTCAGCAACCCAAAAGTTGATTGAACAACTTCCTCCTACACATCTCAACAGAACTACTACAATGTTCCCCATTACATTTGAAGTTAAAAGTCATTCCTTCACTCTTAAATGAGAGCTTACAGTGAAGAAATGACAAGTTATTTGCCAAAATCATTCTTGCCTTATTAATATTGAAGGATATCTGTCCTCAGCAATTGAGATGCCCAAATAGCATTCTAATGTATTTTTTCTTTAAATTAGGAAACAGATGCCAAAAGGTAACATTTTTTCCATTTTACTGACATTGTTAATATTACTATTTCACATGTTCTGCATTGCAAATAACGTTTTTGTCTGTTTCTACACAGCAGAAATAGTAGGATATGTACACATTCAGAAGATCTCTGGCAGTAGTTTTTCTAGAACTCTTGTGAATCTTGGGCATTTTGCACTGCTGCATAATGCTGTCTTTGGGCATGTCCTTCAACAGCTGTGCTCCAGAGACATTTCTGCCCCCAGAGGCAGAAAATTATCTGAAGATGAACTATTAATACTGTCAAAAACAACAGGACACAGTAAAACCAGCTTGATTTAAAATACCAGGAAACTAACAGAAAGCTCACGAAAGAGGATATTGAGACAGAAAAGAGTCAGTGAACCAAAGAAAGCCAGGCCATTCAAGTAAGAGAAGTAAGCCTTCCTGTATTAGACCTTTAAATAAACACACACGTTTGCAAAATCTTACTGTGTGATAAAAAAATAGAAAGCTTTGTCATGACTCAGCCTTGAAGTGCCTCTTCAGATACAACTGCTCCTGATTATCTCGGAATGCCACTACCTCGGCACTTCCTCATTTACAGCTGGATATGGAATTTCCCTGGGTGATCAAGGCAGCTTTTTCATACACTTTTATTGCCACACAGTCTGAGCAGCTGATGCAGTGCCCTAGTGCCAGTGGCTTCTCAGGTGTCAGGTAAACCATGAAATAGGCAATAACAACTTTTTAAAATTATTTGTCATAGTAATAATTACACATAATTTGTCAAAAGTACTACAATTTGTAAAAAAAAAAAAAAGCCTTCCCACAGCTTTCAGCCAAAAACGTATACATGAAAAAGCCATTTATTGCTTCCTCTGCAATACATTATAAATTTTTAGAATGTTGTAAAATCTAAGCCATTCTACTCCTAATGGAAAAGAGCTATATTACTAAAACTGCACACAATGGGTTCAGATTTAAATGAAACTTGGCCAGTGTTCAAAAGAAAAAAAGCCTTAAGTAATCCATGGTTATTCTATGCAGCATACCGTAGGGTGTTTCAAATAAAAGAGAGTGATGCCAAGGTCATGGAATGCAGCTGCTATGAGCAACCAAAAATAGATACCAAGCTCTACAACCTCCCTCATAATTAAAATAGGAAAATTAAACTCAACATAAGCAGGCTGAAGCTAGACAACCACATTATTCTACTTTAGCATTAAATCACTTCCATCCACCTGAAAGGAAAGCTGCAGTCCAGTGAGTGAAGCTGTTGCAAATGTACTACAAATAATTTATATAAAAGTACAATGAATTAATAAAAGTGACCAGCTGGTGAATTTATCTTTTAAAATTTACTTACTGAGGCTTTTTGGTTTTTTTAATTGTGGCATACAAATTAGAGACAGCTCACTAAGGAACACCCATCAATGAGTTTTATCTTAACTTTGCAGGAGATGGAAAGAGATGGTTTGCAGGGATTGAAATGAAACAATAACACACAACCCTGGAATGTATTTACTATCATTAGAGTGCAGTCCATACAGAATCTGATGAGAAGTTAAACTGCTACAGTATTTCACCTTTTCTCATCCAGACAGAAGCACGTAGCTCTTCATTACACTGCATACAAAAAAGCTGTTACATCATCTTTGCTTTTTGTGAGTTTATGCTTTGATTTCAAACTGCATTTGAACTTAAAAATAAAGAACTTTTTGTAACCATGCCTGACTAAAATAAACCACCTCTTTTTCCAAACACTTTAGAATCAACTACTAGGCACACAAACGTTTCAAGGACAAATACTTTAAGGTATTAAGGTGCTCCCTCTGAATTCTGACACATCAGTCATGTAAAATCAAGCACAGTCCTAAACTGTAAAGTTAAAACTTTTTTGCAGTCTTATATCTAACAAAGTTAAATCTTACTTATGCCCTCTTCCTACCTTAACCTAAAAATAATTAAAACATGTCTAACGAAGACTTTCCATTCCCTCAAGTTGTGAGGTGACTTTCACAAGACATGATCATCAACTGCCAAGCCAAGCAATTTCTAGGATAAGGTGCTGATGTATGCACTAATGAGTTGTTCTTGTTTACCTTTGTAATAATCAAGGAGTAATATTAGAATTTTTTTTATGTTGACATCAAATGGAGAGAGACATTAAGCTAAATGACTACACTCACATTGTGCACAGCAAGTTTAATCACATTAAAGCATTACAAAGTGATAAAAGATTGGAAGGCAATACAATTCCAAAACCTCTGCAAAACAAGTACAGCTAGATGCTTCGTGGTGAGCTAAGTACATAAAATACCAATTTAATATCGATAACCTAAAGATACTTGTAACTTCTGAGAAGAAAGAGACATAAAAGCAGCCTAGAAAGTATCACTCCTTCCCCAATACAAGTACTAAAAGGATTAATTATACCTCTCTGAGTAAGCTTCCTACCTTGCATGGTAAAAGTCTTTAGTGACATCTCATCCTTAGCACAGACAAGAGTTTACATGATATTATCTGCACTTTCAGAGGAAGAGATCTTAAAGTTTAAAGAGGATACTGAGATGATTTCATGATAATATCACAAACAGAACAAGAGAGAGTGAGAAAGCCACCTTCACAGAAAAATTCTGCCATGTCCTGAGTGGTTAGCCAGTGGAAAGGGCTGCAGAGGAGATGCCACCCTCTCATCCAGCAGACTTGGAGCTGTCAGAAAACAACTAGCAGGTACCATAAACTTTACTGTCCAAGCAAACATGGCTTAGTCTGGTAACAATATGGAAAACAAGCATTCTGAGGCCATGAAAAAAAACCCAACTTTTCTCCTGCTCAGTCAGGATCATCTCAAGCAAGTTCACCTGAAACTAAGCTGGCCCAAAGTACTCTGCACTATCACTCCCTATAGCCCTTTTTGCTTTAGAAAAAAAAGCAAATGTTAAACCTTCCCTTCAAAAAATGCAGCCTGCTTTACTAAATACACATTATAAAGCCATTTACAACACAGATTATAAAGAATTCAAAAGCCTTATTTCTTTTCAAAAATAGTAGCTCTAGCAACTTGGTCATAACTTCTTCAGAGACAGTGCATGTAAAACTCAAGTACACATTTGGCTGGCAACCTAAAAGTGTTTCCTTGTGCATATGGGGATTAAATTAGAATGTTTCACTGATTCTGCTCTCCCATCCTCCCCAGGAAAAGAATGTTAACCTATGCCAAAACATCCACAATACACAAAACCTGGCTCTATGTCCTGACTGAATCAGGCTGTAGATTTGTGAAATTACCCTCCACATTAAGAAAAAAACATGCTCATCAGTGGGTATTTTGAGCAGATGTGACTAATATCAAATAAAGTCTTTCCTCAGAAGCATCTTCTGGGGGGTTTTAATTAATTGTTTTTCAAAAATAATCTCCATTTTAGAAAGACAACAGCTTTGCTAAAAGCTTCCATTTATTCACCTCTAAGAAATCAATCTACTTGCCAGTGCTGGCAGATGGGAAAGTATGAGTTTATGGAAACAGGCCCAAAAAAACCCCAGGCTTTAAGGAGAGATTAAAAGATCTTAACATAATCCAGCAAGTAAAGAACAATGCAGTGCAGACAAGACAGATGTGTGCTTAAACATGAATTACATGAATTATACATGTTATTATTACATGAATATATAAAAATAAAAAGCTACTAAAAACTAAGGTACACCTAAGATTATTTCAAGGAACACTAGTAAGGAAATTACCTATTGGATAGAAATTATATTTCCAAGCTCAGTGATGGAAGTTTCAAGAGCTTGGAACTCATTACAAACACAGGTTTGACTCCTCTGTCATCATCTTAATCTACATAATTGAATACAATCACATTACCATCAATCCAAATAAGGTAAAAGATATATTGCCTACATAGCACTAACCATGTAATTTGTTTGTAAAAAGCCGCAACTCACTTCCATCTCTTTCTCTCTTCATTTTAAAGGAATTCTACTTTACTTATGCCTAAATGTTATGCAAGAATATTAACTGGCTGGTGGTTTCTTATGTCATTTGACAGTTTTAGGAAACCCAAGTGCTCACCTGATGTCTGTTTAACTACAGGCAATGGAACACAGGCACGGCCACCTGCCAAAGGCCTCCACAAAGCAGCTGGGGGTCTTGGACACCCAGCTCAGGAGAGTTGCTTCTTTAGCTGTCTTAACACTTAGGTTGGGTACCCATTTGAGGCTGATGAATCTGTTGGTTCAGATTTACTTTTGGCTTCTGTAAAGCTATGTCTATGCATTTCAAGAACTAGAGAAGATTTTCCTCTGCTGAATGAAAGGATTGGTGAGACCAATTCTTCTCAATAATAACAGCATTTGGTTGCCATACTCTAGTCAAAAGCAGCACTTGTCTGCGATTTTTCTGGAATAAATGGGTAGGTTTCATTATGGTTCTGTCTCCAAAAATGAGGGTTCAGTCATTATTTGAGGCTATTTTGTTTTGCTACTATCACCAGTTTAGCAGAATTAAAACACAAGTCACTCTAACATATCTGACTAGTAAAGGTGTCTACTCACAGATAGTCATTGCAAGGTTGCTATATTTAAACACAGACTTCACAAAGATATTGTAGCTTATATTTAGAGTCAATTACAAGACTTCTATTTGCATTATATATATTTCTATTTATAAACACAACATATTCATCCTAAGTCTTTATGGTATCAGTAGCTTTATTCTACTTTTTATTCATCTTTCAGCTTAAAACAGTATAGGAACACAGTTAACTACCTGCGGGTCCGTGGAGGCTTTGGTGGAGGAGAATCCTGTTTCTCAGCATCTGAAGAAGTGACAGCATTTTCTGTATTATTTTCATCCTGATTAAAAGAAAAAAGGGTATTTTTACTCACGGCTGTAAAGCTGATACACACAATATTTGAACTGTGATGTCCAAAGATCTGTAATGACACTTGACAATAATATATAACATTATGACCTATTTTTGGCTATCATATAGAGATCACTTTCAAAACTCTATTCTAAATGCATAAAATTATTTTTTATCATGCGTATCCAACTTCAAATTTTTCTGACTGAAGATTTTGTTCTGCTTGCCATTGAACAATCCACTAGAGAAAATACTCAAAAGCTGATCTTTCTTTAGTAGTGAGTAAGCTCTCATACACCCTCCCAATTATTCACGTTGAATAACTAAATGAATAATTGGATAAGAAAGCATTTATCTTCCAGTCAGTCTAATTATTTTCACTTGTACAATCACTCCAGTGAAGATAAGACTAATCTACAGTATCACAAGAAAATGAGAAAGATCTTACCCACTTGTCACCTAACCCATTGATCTAAAACACTTTCAAATAATCTCCTATTTGTGTACAAGAAAGTTTCATTTACTCAGCAAAGCGCAAAGATTTTAATTTCACTTTAGGACCATAAATATAAAGGATATATTTTATATATGCATGTATTTATAAATCCATACACACTTACATGTATATACATGTAAAATTTTGTTGTGTGTTAACCCTGGCAGGGAGCTAAGCCCCACAAAGCCACTCTCACTCTCATTTCTCCACTCCACGCCTGGAGGGGAAAGAGGAACAGCAGGAAAACTTGTGGGTCAAGACAAAATTGTTTAGCAGGCAAATGAAAAGTGGGAGAAGATGAAAAGAAATCAAACAAGCAATGAAAAAGCAATCATTCATAACCTTCCACAGGTGGGCCTTTGCCAGTTCCTGACTGCGCAAACATTGTCCAGCAGTAGCTGCAGCATTAGCTACAACCATCAGCACTGTTTTCACCACAGATCTAAAACACAGCACCCCAAGAGTGGCTATGAACACTATGTAACTACAACCCAGTCACTAAGTGAAAATAGGGAAAAAAACCATGTATGTATAGCAGTCTAAAGCTGACATACCATTTCCAAACATGTGCCACAGCCAAAGACCCAACACCAAGGAGACCTTAGTGTTATCTCAGCTTTAATGCTCATTTTACCTAAAGCCTTTTCTTGCAGGAGTTCTCTTTTGAAAAGCAATCTTAAAAAAGAACAACAAATATCCCAAATTGCTGTAATACATTTCAAAGCACAATACCAAGTTCAGGCAATAGGGTCTGCCATCTGCCAGCCTACCTGCTGAGACTGGTGATAGAGACTGACCTCCAGTCTTACAGAACAAAAGGGAATTCCCTGTTAAATTTCTGCTTCAGATGTGAGAGTTGCATTTGAATTCAGTGAGCAATTTTTGCTTTGGAAGAAAAACTGTAAGTTGCCTCAACAGTTAACTTCACTTAAATTTAGATTAATTAGTTATATGTTTTTAATTTCCATTACTTGTCTTAGAAGTTACCATACTGCTGTTGGCTACTGTGAAGAGTCTATTATCAAATACTCCCCCAGTGTACTAAGTGGAGCTTTACCTGTGAAAAAAACAGTTAAACCTTTTGATCTTTCTTACTGTTTTTCCCGAACTGCCCCTATTAACTTGCAGTCAAATATAATATTGCACAAGTACTCCAGCAGAAATACCCTACTGTTCCTTAATGAATGGATTGTGTTAGCCCTTTCAGGGAAATTGCACAGGGAGTTCATTGTCCTGCTGACCACTCGCTGTAACTATCAGGGTTTTTTTGGAGTAAGATTCAATTAGCAGATAAAAGCCACTCACATTAAAATGAACACAACTGAAGCTCCCACTGCAGTCAATCAAGGTTGGTTTGTTTCCATAGAACCATAGAACAGTTTGTGTAGGAAGGGACCTTCATTTAATCCACACCTCCCTGCAATGAGCAGGGACATCTTTAAAAAGATCAAGTTACTCAGAGCCCTATCCAAGCTGGCCTTGAATGTTTTCAGGAATGCCAGGATGGGGCATCTACAGCCTGTCTGGACAACCTGTCCCAGTGTTTCATCACCCTCACCTCATCATAAAACATTTCTTCTTTCCATCTAGTCTGAATGTACCCTCTTTTAATTTAAAACCATTACCCTTTGTCCTACTGCAACAGGCCCTGCTAAAAAGTCAGTCCCCATCCTTCTTATAAGCCCCCCTGAAGTACTGCAAGGCCACAATAAGGTCTCCCTGGAGCCTCCTTTTCTCCAGCCTGAACAACCACAACTCTCTCAGTCTGTCTTCATAGGAGACCTGTTCATCCCTTTGCTCATCTTTGTGTCCCCCCTCCGGACTCGCTCCAACAGGTCCTTCCTGTGCTGGGGGCCCCAATGCTGGATGCAATCCCCAAGGTGGGGTCTCACAGGCGTGGAGGAGAGGGGCAGAATCACCTCCCTTCACCTGCTGCCCATGCTGCTGTGGATGCAGCTAAAGACTGGGGAAAAATATGAATGTGGGTTGTTTTGGTTTTTACTAATTAGTATGTCTACAGTGGTTTGCATCCAGCTTTGGGGTCCCCAGCACTGGAAACATTACCATGGGGCATGAACACCCAACCCCTCTACCAGCTCCTCTCAAATAAGTAAAAAAGCAATTTCCTACTTTTTGACATCCAGTAATGGGTGATCATACAGATCATTTTGCCTTTAACAAACATGGACATTAATGTTACTGCCTCATTCAGGCAGGGGACCCTTCTGAAGCTTGGTGCCAAAGATGCTGAGGCTCCCAGTATTCAACAATAACTCCTTTTCCTGCTCAATGGTTGTGTCATGTTCCTCCCCACTTCCCCCAGTTGTGCAATGCAAACTCTGAATCTCTCCCTCATGTATTCGTTACTATGGATAGCACTAAATGCACTGGTATTGCACTAAAAAGGCTCCCCTAATTCATGAGTACTAACAACCAAATCTAGAAATGAATGCATCCTAAACAACTGCATCCTGAGAACAGAGCGAGCTGCTGGCCTTGCTTCAGCACCACAGCACATCCCAGTCCCACAAGGCAGAAAGATACCAGAAAGAGCAAGACTCCACAAGAGTTCCTCCTCCTCACCACCAACTTCTCCATCCTACAACAGATCAGAAAAGTCTCCCAGTCCAGTTCCACCAGCACAGAAGTTTTCAGGAACACATTTCTTATTCATACACTCAGTTTTCTAAAGGGTATTGGCAAGGGAAAGGGTGTGCCTGTTGGCTCTAGACTAACTTGTCCAGGAAACAAACCAGCAGCTGCATCCCAGTCCTTCTATGTTTGTAAAGTGAAGTGTTTGTGAACAGAACGTTTCCTGAGATATGCTTTTCTCACAGGCAGAAGAAAAAGCTTATTAAAGAAGCTAACATATGTCAAAGCTTTTTAAAACTCCATGTATACAGTAAGAAGCTGGTTCTAGTTCAGACAGGCAGAAGTAGCTGAAAAGGCACTGCCAATTTTGCTACTGGTAAGAAAACGTAGTATAAGTCTTACAAAAATGTATATAAACTCAAATGTCCAAGGCACATACACAACCACAGAGTCTACAAAAACAATTCATTGAAAAAAATATTTAAACTCCCAAACAAACAAAACCCAACCAGAAAACCTGCACACACAAAATGCTGTTTTTAAATTTAACACCAGAAAAGCCAATGGTTACCCCAACTTTGTACACAGGGAAGGCTTCAGGCAGAGGGGTGTTCAAAACTTTCACTTGTTCACCACATTAAACTCCAGATCCATTCACTGTTTTAGTTACATTGAATGAGGAGCAAGAATGATTATAGGAATTACTGTCAAAATAAAAGAGAGGTACTTTGCTACTTTCCTTTATTAGCTCAATGAATTGATATTTCTGTGAAGGCTTCGTTTACTTTTAGAGAAGTCATTCCCAGTTACTTGTTCTAAGTTCCGTGTTAAAATAAATAGGGAATAACCAGTATTTTGAATATTTATCACCCTTGAGTGACACCAACTCACAGATTTCCCTGTCATACATCAAAATAAGCGAATAGGCAAACATACAGAAAAACTAGCAGAGCAAAAACGAGGAAGCTCAGCTCTGGAAGTGAATATAGGGTATCTCACTGGGATGACTGCATCTGTTGAGAAGAGCAGATGGTGGTATTAAGAAAAAGCCTTCCACAGCCTTCCTAAGCACCGCTTATTGACATCAGTCAACACTCCCTTGCTTCTCTAGACAGATGTTGCACTCTCAGGCAGAGCACAATTTTTAAAAGTATCAGCTTAGACAAACCAAGACAACATACGTAGCTCACAGGGGTCATCATACAGAATAATGTTTTAAAAATGGATTAACAAATGTACAATTCTTTAAGTGTTCAGTGTAGCACCCTGCTTTCTCCCAGAAGACAACTATCCTACTGTGGCAGGCTTCTCACCACAACATGGGTAAACAAAAGAACAGGATCTTTCCCCAACCTTTGTGTCTATATGCATCAAATGCTCAACAGTTCAAGAGCTCCCTTGGAGTTACTCCTCTGAGAGAGAAGCTACTGAGATCAAGTGAAAATGCTCATAGTTAGGAATTTCTAGGTATTCTGTTAAATTGCACATATATAGACGTGTGCATATCTACCTATGAAAGACAATATTAACAAATGACAAGACCATAAACTCAAATACTTTGAAGTGTAGATTACCCTATGTCTACTAAAAGGCAGAGTAACTTATGTTCCTGTAGTAATGCAGAGAAACAAGGAATTCTCACAGCCGATGCAGTGTCTGAATCCAGCTTGCTGAGGTAACCCAAACTGTGCTATCACCTCCCAGGGGTGGGTCTTTCCCCCACCTGCTTCCTCCACTGGCTCAATCACCAAAGAGTGCTGCCACTAACTTTAAGCAAAGAGAGGATCATAGTCTTAGACTGAGATTTCACACACACCGCCCACAATTCAAAACCTTTTGCCCAGGAATTGCAATGTATCATTTTATTTTGGAACTCACAGTGGAAATATTTAATGTCATTCAGAAGCTCTCTGTACTGGTAAAATACTGGCAAATTTACTGCAAAGACTCCTCCAGAAGTAATCTCATGTTTTCCCTTAAAAGGAATTGAGGCATTCCTTTTGCCCTTATCATAAAGCAGCATGGGAATCACTGAGCATCAGTGGATAAAAAGAGAAATACTTCGGATTGAAATGATGCACTCAAGTGACTCAGATTAAATAAAACATTCCAGCAGGGGCAACAAGATAAATGTCTCTGAAGAAATATATGATTTTTTAGAATGCTGCAATGACAAAAAATATCCTTCCAAGCTGCCAAACAGCAAAGAGAATATGAACAGCAAAGTCTTCTCACTTACAGTTTCTAAACCATTAATGTATCAAACAACAACATTCTTCTTATAGCAGCTGATTCCTCCCTGACTTTTAAAACTGCAGTCAACCACAGCAACAGAACTCTGTCGCTTTTACAGCACAAAATGCAAGAGACACTGGAGAGTCCTAGCACTGCCAGATTTTGGAGAAAGTGTTTATTAACACAAGCTTCTACTCAAGGATAAGGGCAAAACAAGGACTTGCAGTACTGTAACATGCTTGGTACTGTCAAGAGACAAAATTCAATGAGAAATATTTTTGAAGAGATAGTGAACTTGGTTGTTTGTCTTTTAACCAATTTTCTTTCTGACTTCCAAACAGAACATCCAACTTGATGAAATTCCGTATGATTCAGACTTTCCAAGAGAGCTACAGTTCACTTCAGCTCATGAAGAACCTTCTCAAATAACTCATATTTTACTGATACAAATCTGACTGATATCTTATCAGATGACCAAGACTAATGATCTCACATATATTTCAAAGCTTCCAAACACAACACCAAGTGTAATATTTTCACAGCAGTACTAACAAAGCCAAGGATGGTGAGAAGCACAGCTATTGACTTGAAATACATGACAATATGATCAAGAATTTCAGTGGGAAGGGCTTCGGTCCAAGACTCTGTTCCAATTTAATTGTTTGGTAAATTGAAAGTACTACTAAGTGGGGGAGGGGAATTATTCTGATTATCAAATTTAGCATCTGAATTCTTTTCTTATCACAAAGAAAAAGGCTCCTGAGCAGCAATTCTTCACCCTGAAATTTGGCTGCTGTGGCATACTGTTGAAAGTACTGGTATCTGACCAGAGCTTTTCTTATTTCATTCCATTGAAATACTTAGTGTTATGTTAAACATTTGTAGTTCTACACATTCACAATATGTATAACTACATGGTAAGAATATACATTTACTACATTAAAGCACATCATGTATGCATTTTCTACATGCTTTCGAATCTATCAAATTCTAAAGGAAATTCTAACCCTATCATAAGTCTGTTTTCAAACACCGCATGCCTTGCTGCTGACTTTTTACAGTATTGTTTCCAGCAGGGCAAAGCTGGCAAGTTCACAGGAACACACGTTCGGGATTGTGTCTGAGCTACTTCCCCATGAATACTGCCCCTCACTGCCAATCAGATTAACCTTTTACTGGGATGTTACTGGCAAGCCCGGCTTACAGAGCCTCTGGAACTCAACCCATTTCAAACACTGCTTGAAATGAAAACAGCAACTGGAAAACAAAACCATGAAACAAACCTTACAGAGCACTCCAGCTCTTCACAGAATTATCAAAATAGAATAAATGACACATACCCTCTTCAGCCCAGTAGCATCTCCTACTTAACTAATAGTAATATATCCAAAGCAGGCACATTAATTTTATTTGGAAATGTTTTCAATGGACATAATTAAAACCATTCACATAATGAAGATTTCATAGTTACTGTAGCATCTGCAGGCAGAGTAACACACATGAAGGAGCCTTAGAATATTACATCGTATTTAATAAAGTTACTTGAAAACTTCCTGCCTCAGAATTAGTTTTTTTAACCAAGATACATCCCAGAATGCTTGTTTGTTTTGTCAAAGAAAACAAACCAGAAAATTTCTGGGGGAAAAAAGACATTATATACAACAGAAGCTACATAACACTCCTGGAGGTAAAAAACAAGCTTTGTCAGAATAGTAAAAATACTGTCTCAAGTGAGCTTCAAAGTTTTGAGAATCAGGTTAAAACTACAAGAAAATATTTAACTGGATATGTGAGGTTTCCCTTATAAATCCAGAACAGAAGCTAAGCCTAGACCAGTTAATTCCTTGAAGGCAAATTTTCTAGCAAATGGACAGTAGCAAATTAAAGTACCAAATTTTTAGGTACAGAAACTCTTCACCCAAGCCACTTTTTTGCCCCCAACTTTCCTGCAGAATTTTTTGAGTAACAATAGGAAGAAGCATCATTTCCCAACACAAAAAGGGCTGTGCCTAGTAAGACAAAGTTTTGCTTTGTCTTGCTTCCAGCAGTGACGAAAAGGGAACTTCCAGGGAAGAATGAGATCAGAGCAGGCATACAGGGATCTCTCCCTAGAACGTTTTCCAACAGTTTGCAGCTCTGGAATTTCATAGGTCAGAGGTGAAACTCATGGAAGAAAATCCCAAGATAGTGAGATATTCACCCTAAAGATACAGGCTTTCAGCTGCAAGGAGCTCTGCAGTTTCATGTTGCATTTTTTATACAAATGTCACTTTTTTATTAAGTCTTTCAGGTCTCACTGGTATCCCTTAGAAAAAGTTAATAGGAATCAGCTTTCCATTGCTACTCAGCCTCTGTTGCATCTAACCTCAGCCATTTTTTTCCACCTCAGTCTGGCTGTTCTTTAGGTGGAGCCTTCCAACACCTTTGATCCTTGTCCAATTGTTTAATGTTCAAATTCTGTAACATGTTTTTGAGATAAGCAGACTTGACATGCAGTCAGTAGTCAAGCTGCAAGGTACCCACACAGGGACATTACATTCTCTGCTCTCACTAGTTTCCAAGTAACTGCTAAAATACAATTTCCTTTACAACTTGTTGATAACAAACCAAGATCATATCCAAGTAAAACTCAAAACTCACACTCCCCATCACTGCCTTTTCAGAGCTGGGATTTATCCCCCTCTCACGCCCATGTACATTACCTATCAATTTTCTACTTGGTCTTGTTTTATCAGTCAGCAAATCTCTCAAGCTGGGCTAAAGACAGCATTTGCCTTTGTTACAGACAGAGTATCCCCACATTGTGCCACAGCCTTACTCATCTTCTGGAGTATGTAAGTCATTTAGCATGTATAGTAATAGGAATAAGTAAATAAGAGACATTTTTGACTCAATGTAAGAGCACAGACCCATGTCAAATTTAAGTCAAATAACCAGAAGATACAGTAGACTGATCTACCTATTATTTTATGAACAAAACTCTAGTACTTAGAAATCACTTCTGTACAAAGCTAATCAGTCTGCATTTTCCAAACCCTGTCATGCTCATTTCTTGGGAAAAAAAAAAATCACAAATCAGCTTAATCAAACCTGTAACAAATAAAAGCAGCCTCCCCTATCCATACTGCATTTAGTCAACAGGCTTCTTGTCATGACTAAAGACCTCGTAAGTACTGCATGAACTGATATAAATTCTTAGGAGTTAGCAGAAGGGTGGATGCCTTTCATCCAAGAATTGAAAACATTCTAGACTTCCTAGAAAGCACAGTGGAGGACAGCTAAATCCCTAAAATAAATGGGATGCTTATTAATAAAAGCACATTTAAAATTGCTCTCAGATATTTCAAAGAGTCCTGGAGATACCACTCATATTCCCTCTAGAGAGCTACGGAATCTACACCAGTCAGGTACTGAAGGGACAGAAAATCACTGAATAAACAAAACACAATCCAGGGACAAAGGGTGGTACAGAATTCTGGACTGTGGGAGAGAAAGAATATATTAATCCAAAAAGCCATTTTTTGCATAGTGCCCAGCAACAGCCAAGAAAATATATCTAAACATAAAAGAGAAAAAACCTATATGGGACATGAAATTTAAAGGGGAAGGACAGAAAGACAGAAAAATCTTCAAATACTGTGAATACCAATGAAGAATATTTTTTCCATTTTCTTCTCCTTTGTTAAAAGGGTAGAGCGTGAAGCTTCCTGACAAAGGCATTTTAAACTTATTTTTCTCTCCCCTAATCTATTTCAATGCAAGCAGTACTTTAAAAAACATGAGAATTTAATAAGATCACACCATTGCACACTTTAAAAACAACTTCACAGGAGAATTTTCATCAGAAGCTAACAGCTACATATGGGAAAGACACCTACCACTCCATCTGCAATCTTCCAGTCTGCACAACTTTCATATTTTTGCAGTTGCTTTTCAAACAGTTGTGCTATGGCTCGATGGACAAGTTCATACTGCTCCTACAATAAGGTACCAGATAAAAATTAATGCACAAGATCTTTATAAAGAATAATGATATATTATCACATCCATTTTAAAACAAACTATACCTTTGTCTGCACTGCAGAATGCCTCTGCGTCCTCATTTCCTGAATTAAATTAAATACATTGAATTCTTCAGGTATTTTCTGAAATACAGAAGCAAGTTAATTACAATGACATAACTGTCAGAACAACAATACAGAAGCTGTTAAACATCAAAAAATAAGTGTAACTTTTATAGGTAAAGCTAATCTGTTCCCTCCATACTGACATTATTTAACCTTTTTTCAAAGCAACTCCAAATTTACATGATTTAGACCAGATGAGAGCATTTCAAGCATTTTTAAAATTAGACATCCAATGCCATTAATATGACACTACAACATTAACAATGCTTCATAACCTAAAAATCCCAGAATGAAGTTATCCCTTTATATTTGAGCTGCATGATAAATCAGAGAGACTGAGAAAGTTGAATTAAAAGATCAATTTATATTGAAATATATTTTTTAAAAATTAGAATTTTAGAGTGACATTTTTAGATAAAAACTTGCTGTCAAAGGAAAGTAAGTTCATACTAAAGCATGAATGCAATGAAACTAAACATCCAACCTGTCAAGAGAGTTCCAGAATGTCTTAAACATTTCACTATTTTAGAACACTTGGAAGCTCAATCAATCACTGTTACGAAATTACAGAATGCCATAAAACTTCTTTTAGGATTCCTTACCCCAGCTTTAAGCAAATTCCATGTATAATCTATGGCACAGATGGCTCCCGTTCTTCCACACCCTGCACTATGAACATAAACAGATAGGTGTTAGATATTATTTAAATTTGATAAAAAAACACTATGCCTTATATTTCAAGAGTCCACATTAAAAAAATATTATCCAAATCCCTCAACTATCATTTTAATTTCATTCAATCTGACACTAAAGTATCTTAAAAGTAAAAAAAAAATCAGCAGTGCAAAAATGCAGCATTGAATTTTTTAATGCAAGCTTTCACAGCCATTTGGAACTGCTGTCATGAAAGATGCTTCAATGCTGACAAATTTATCGCCTCTTTCTTTCGTCCCACTATTCCCAGCTACTACTGCTTCATCAGGTGTGTTCTTCTCCACGTTTAATGATAAATTATGTAAAATGGCAGAACAGAATACATTTAAAGACTTGCCACATTCTTCTGATTTGGTATCACATCTGCATTTTCTGCTTTTTAGCTAAAAAACATAAATCTGAAAGTTTAACAGTGACAGCAAACTATCTTATTTATTTTTCTGAATTGTATGAATTCCTCTATTTTACACATGGGGAGTTATAATCATGCATATTCATCACATTATAATTACACTGTTGTAAAGAATCAACATTCAGAATTATATTGACATTCAAAAAGGACAGGACAAAGTGAAATAGATTTCAGTGCTAAATTAGTTTACGGTTTCAGACTTCACTTAAGAGTGACAACACAAAAAAAAAAAAAAGAACGCAGCACTTGAAGAGAATAACTAAGCTCTGAAGAGTTCATAAGCCCCAACAACTTAACATGGCCTGGATTACAAATCTGAATTCAATTTTTCCTGACACAATACATGTACTTTTGTTGCTTTAAAAAGCACTAAAAACAATAGACAAGATTTCCAGATAAATTGTCAGAAACTGTCAATTCACCAAAATATTTTCATGGCAGTTCAGTTTCAACAGTTCTTCTGTTAGTCAAATTTCAGGTCAAGGATGAAACTGTTTTTCAGAAGTAAAGATTTCCCAACTGGAAACTCCAGCCTGCTCATTAAAAATCTTTTTTGTCATATCAGAAGACAGACAGACAGACAGGCAGACAGACAGAGTTCTTAGTGATGCACGTGCTATGTAGTCTCTCCTATTGAGAATGGAGCCTTTACTCCCAAGGTGATTCGCAATGATCTTCAAAGTCTGTTTCGTCATCATGAGGATTTACATCTTAAGAATGACAAAACGGGTTCCCTCGCAAAGGCTCATTCTTTTCTGATTGATATTCTGTCTTAAACTGAAGTAAAAGCAAAATTTCACTGTGGCATCAGTTTTAAGAAAATGAAGCTTGTACAGTTTTGAATTAAATTTTGACACAAGAATTTTTTTTTAAACTAAAATAAATAAAATAAATAAATAAATACTGATTTAGAATCAAAACTAGTGCATCCCATAACAAAAGTCTAGACTTCAAAAAATGAAAGTGTTTAAAAATTAAAAGATAAATATATTTGATACCTGCAGTGTATGCAAATAGGAACATCTTCATGTTCCTGGTATTCTCTCATCAAGCTGATCATGTCCAGAATAGAATCAAAAGACGAAGGGACATCGTGGTCAGGCCAGTTAACATAATGAAATTGATAGACACTACGAGTCTCCTAAGGGAGAGGCAGGAAGAAAGGTGTCAATGATAACACATATTTGAGTCTGTACCAAATAAGAAGTTCTATTAACCTTTGCTTTGACAAGCAAAGTCATTCACTGGATTAAAAAACCCTACGGCTTATACCACTTCCAAAAATAGAAGAGAAATTCTGAAGTTGTATTTGAAGTGCTGCTCATGCATAAGAAGATGCCCTATGGGACAGTAGAGAAGCCCCTCCCTATTATATGGGTTAAAGGACCCACAATGCTGCACCATATGAAAAGATTCTATGTCCTCACAACTATAACTTGGAGAGGGAGAAAGAATCTTTCACGTGGTTTTTCTATTTGAACTTCAGTAACTTACACTGAGGAAAAAAAATGGGAGCAAAGGTGTTGTTTTGTCACATTAAAAAATAAAGAGTGTGCACACGTGCACAGGCTTACGGAGGGAAATTAAGAAAACAATAGAAATAATCGAGACCATATCTATGGATCACACTTGCAACAACCATAGGTTCACTTTTATTCTAGTAACAGGAGCTACAGTAGTATTAAAGACAAGGTAAGAAGCAGGCTTTAGAACAGCTTAGTCACTCAGCTGCCTGAATCCCTGAAAATCCTCTCTTTCACCATGATCCAAAGCATCTGCAGCTACCAGCAGAACCAGTAGCTAGTTCTACTGCACCTTTCCATGCTGGTGTCACACCTCGGGTTCCACTATACCCCTCAAAGTAAGGTACTGGAGAGCGTGAAGGTTTTGATCCACATTACAGTCTACAGGTTTCACGACCTACACTACCTTCTGTTTAGTTATGTGAGAAGCAACATAGCAGGCCTCTTGAGCATGGAAAATTATCTATTTTTGATGCTTGACTTTTCCCAGCTCTGTGGAAACACCATAGCTAGTGAAAACAAAAGAAAACACAGCCTAATAAAGCACAAATTTTAAAATCTAGATGATTACGTAAAACCAAGGTCATCAGTAAAAAGGAAGAGTTACAGCTGTCTATTAAGGTCTACCAAGAAATTTCACTTAATTACTTTTTAAAAGACCAGTGATTTTTCACATTAGCAGAATGGTCAGAAAAAAAAAGGATTTGTTTTTTATATGAAAATCAAAAATTTTAAAGAACCCTTATAGTCCTTTTTCCTACTGCCTTTATAGTTCTTTTTTCTACTGCCAATTATAATCTAAACAAGCAAGAGTTCGTTCTTGAAAATAATCAAGTTTCAGTCAAACTGGTTTTCCTTCTAGAAACTAAAATAACTTTGTAGATTTATGGAAATTTTAAATCCTTTTGCATAGTTTTTTGTTGTTTGTTTTTTTTTTTTGTATGATTATTCACTGCACATGCTACAGAAGTGAAAAAACATCATTATTCTGGAAAACCTGAAAGCAAACTTAAAAGGATATTACTTTATATCACAAATACACTTCTTCCTCCCCAGTGCAAGGCTATGCCTAGAATTCTTCAAAGTAAGATCAAAAGTCTGTAGTTAATTTTACAGGAATCCTCAAGCAAATCTGCTACATAAATCTGAAGAAAAACCACTTTATCAGATGCACATATCAAATATCAACACATCTTGTTAACCCTTTCAGTTAAATTGCTCCTCAGAGGAAGAAACTTCTGTTTTCTTGCTCAGCTCAAAAGCTCAGCACAAACTGTAGCTTTTTGTTGCTGCTCAGTTTTTAAGCAGTACACAGGTATCTAATTGGGACAGAACTCCCCAAAGTCAAGTAGCCAAACATCATTTGCATGTATAGCATAAGCAAGCAAAATATACATCACCTACAGTTTCTGGAGTAACTATTTGTACAATATTCAGGTATTTAAAGGAAGGCAGGTTCTGCTTTGGGGTTTTTGGTATCCAGTTCTGTTTGGAAGTGCACCATTTCCAAAAAATGTCACAACCCTGATTACTACACAGAATTTCTGTTATCTAAACAGTCTCACAACCCAGTCAGTTATGAGCACTAACAGAAACAAACTGATTAAGTTCATGCATTCCTAGCAAGATACTGCAGACAAAAACTATTCCCCAAAATTACTCCCCTCATGATTACGCAGTTTTCATAACTGCTGCAGTATCCATGGCTGAATTGGAACAAAGCTTTGTTAAAGAAAACATAACCACAAATGAGACTAACCTGTAATAAATCATTTATTAATGCAGATTGCCAATTAAAATGACAGGTATTCTGTAAAATAGACTGTCATGCTTTGTGTTTTTGCAGGAGGGCTCTACAGTTTTTGTTTACTCGTAGCTGTTTTTCAGTCAAATGAAGTCTGACATTTGACATCTGACATTTCAGTTTAAGTTCATAAGAAAAACTTAAGCCATTTGGGTAAAAAAGAACATGGATAAAAGGCAAAGAGTTTCACTATTCCTCCTTTATATACTAAGGTTTTAACATCACTTCCAAACTTCATCATTTACATACATAATCAGCACCTAAAAAAGTGAAGATATTTTCATGAGTTTCTGCCATTGTATCATTTTAGAGACTTTTGAGCAACCATTGAAGGCGAGACCAGAAGTGACTGTGTACTTACATTTTGAAATTCAAGTAATAATGTTCTAATGAAGTAATCTGTTCTTGCTTGCTCAGCTTCCTAAACATGAGAAAACAATAATGCATTGGAAAAAAATTTAAAATCAATATGCAACATACAGGATATAACTAAAACCTCAAACTTTAAACCCAGGGGTCTTTTTTAATTTACTGGGTTTGTATTTATGATTTCCTCAAGAGAAGGGCAATCAAAACACTGACTAACACACCAGCAAGTTAGCTTGCTGCACAAGATGTGCAAAACATGTTACTTTTACTTAAATATGTGAGTTTTGAAATTAATGTCTTGTCTGCTCAAAAGTCATCAATAAACCATGTACGAATATTTCTAAGTACCTCTTTTGCTTTATTTCTCCATACCTTTAATTTACAGATTGCCTTTCACAGCCATCCCTCTATAACACTTTCGCTGTATAAACTTCAGCCTCTTACCACTCTATCCTGTGATCTCTCCTTTTATTTTTACCTTTTCCATTGTTTTCAATTAAGGGTGCATCTGAAAGAATCACTAATTATCTTGGTTGTGGCCAAAAAACTCAACTTCTAGCTCACAGAATTTTCAAATCTTCCTTTGGAATATCAAGGAAAGTTTATACTGCAGAAATCAAACAATATTATTGTACTTTAAATATCAGTAACATCAGAATTTGAAGATGCCTTTAAAATCTTGGCATTACAGCTTCCCACAGAGAATTTAGGAGACTGCATATGTGCTTTAATGTGTTTCTATTTCCTCCTGGGAAGTTTCCATTTCCCATCAACAATTGCAACACTTTGCAGGTTTTAAAGCAATGCAGCCCACATACACCAGAGAGTCTAAAGGTAATACATTCTCAGCTGTAGCTAAGAAGTAAATTACAAGAAACACACAAACCCCGTTCACCAATATCACAAGGAACAGGGCAAAAAGCAGCCAAATTTGAATCCACTTACCATAGGAAAAGGTTACTCAGAATCTTTATAGACTAAAATTTGCAAGTATATATTTTCCTGACAAGATGAATCAAAGCATACTTAATTCTTGTTAGACTATTTCAAAGTAGTATTAATACCTGAATAAACAGGCATGTTAACTCTTTCTGAACACCTTAAAACACTCCATGCTAATTAACTTAATGAAAACAACCTATTCCAGTGTTACTTTCATTGCATTCAGAATGCACAAGTCATAATAGACAAAACAATTGCACAAGACTTTGATTTCTTGAGTATGACATAGACATTCAAGCAGCATATAAAGCTCAAGAAATAATACACAAAATGATACATGACCAAGGGAAACAGGTTCCCTTCTTTAAAAAGATAAAACAATAGTGGTGGATTCAAAAAACCACACAGTTTAGATGTGCATGTTCCTTTGAGAGTCCTTGTGTAAAATTTAGTACCGAGCAATTAAAAAGCCCACTACAAACAGTTCATTGAACATTTAAGTTACAAACCCACTAAATACTTGAAACTTAATTTATAAAGCTTTATACTTACACAAGAAACATGAAATGGTCCAAAAGTTAGAGCTGCTTCTCCATACAGGGGCCAGTAACGCTCACATTTTTTCTGTTAAAGCAAAGAATCCTAATTTAATTCATGCTTCTAACAGAAGCAAAGCAGACAAAATCACAACCCTGAATGCCTTATTCTGGACTTCTTTTAAGATAGTAAAATAACTGTTCTTTTGGATAACAAAAGAAAAACAAAACCAAGACCTCAAACAACCAACATAAAGACAGGCACAAAAGACACTTTGTAAATTAGGATGTAAACTTCATGTCTGCCTGTACCATATGCATAAGCATCATGCAGAGAGGAGCAATGAAAGCTTAGTTTTCGTGAAAGTTGGGAATTCACAATTCTAGATTTCCTTCTAAGGTCATAAGAATAAAGAAGAGAGATTTTTAAAAAAATTGTTTCTGCAGCTGTATCAATTGACACAGGAAATTCTGACAGACTCAGGATTTTCACAGTTGGCCTACATCCTACAAAGAGCAAGACACTCTTTTTCCACAGTGACACAGCCAGAAACAAACCCTCGGTACAGTTCTGCATACAAACACATATTCCACTGAGATGACACCTAAATAACCATGTAACCCTACAAATGGGGCAAAGAAATGCAGTCTCGTGAACTATTTCCTATGCACAGAAATGTAAGGATGAGCATTCTCACTTCATCTGGCACATTATTATTACAATTATGGATTTGGCATATGAGGCTTCACAGCTATTGCCTCATATGGGCAAAGCTCATTTATTTTTGTATTTAGGACACATACCCTTCCCATTTCAAATTCTCGACAGGCCATTACAATTATCTGAAAAGAAAAAAAAGATGCTCCAAGTTAGATGTTTTTAGATCATGTAACTTAAACCTACATTTCACCACTTGCTTCTATCAGGCAGATACTGATACACTTTAAATGGTTACTACAGAAGAGACTAATTATTAATAATATTCTCTTTCCTGCGTACACATGCTCTTTTAATTCTAAGACAGTAACCAAGTTTCATGCCTCACAAAATCTACATCACTAATACAACACTTTAAGGCTACTTAATTCAAATTCACTGTAATCGGGTACAAATATCTTATTTATTCAGTCTGACTGTAAATTCTAAACTTATAAAAATATAGAACCATTTGCCAAGTAGAAGAAACATAGCTGTATTTGCTTAAAGTGACATAGAATGCATAAAATATAAGCAACCCCCCCCAAAAAACCCCAACCATCAATCAAATTTCTTACGTGAAGCTATTTCAGAAAGCATGAGTAGCACAATAAAAATACACCAACAGGTAAGCTCTTTGTGACAGTAAGTAACAGTGATTTAAGTGTCAAACAACACCCCCCCAAGATTTCACAAATAATTTGTCAAACATATCCAATTTCCACAAGTATTTAAAAGTTAATTCCTGACAAAAGCTGTTTAAACAGATGTAGAATATATAAACCAATAAGTAACCCAAAATTAGCATAAAAAGAAAAGTAAATGGTTTGGGTTTTTTTCTGTTTCACATGCTGCTTCTGTATTTGATTCTGTCAGTCTATACTGAGTCAGAACTGCAAGGTCTCCTACAGGACAGATGTAACCAAGCAAGAACCTATTCATAAATATGAAGGACTTAACATTCATTCAATAAAATTATTACTTTGAATTTACATTATTAAACTGAATAAATAATATTAATGCTATTTAACTACAAAAAGCAAGATTTGAGAAGAAAATAATTTAAATCACTGTCAATATTTTGATAATAATAGCCAGCTTAGGCAAAAAATACACAATCACAGTGCCATGAAATAAGGTAACAGTGAATTTTTCTATAGGTACTTACAGCAACGTTGTATTCCCATATCATCCTCCAGAAGTCTATGACTGTATTGGCTAACGGTCCTTGGGTAGCAACATATGCTTTTGGCCCATGTACTCCCTGGGATTGCACAAAGGAACCATTAATGTTTATAAAGAACATTTATCTGCACTGAATAAAAAAACGTTTTGGGTTATTATAATCATGTAAAATTAGAATATCCTTTTTTTTTTTCATATACAACAGGAAGGGACATGAGTCCTAATTACATTAGTGGGAATTTTGCTGGTGATCTCAAGGGAGCCCAAGATTACAACAGCTATAGCACTGCCAGAGACTGCCACAGGAAATAAGTTTCTGTATGTTCAGACTCTGAAGATTCTCTTCAAGTCTGCATTTTCTTTGTTACTCAAACATTCAGTGATTAAAAATTGAAAATCTTTCTGCCAAAAAGCATCCTCTTGAACAAATTTAAGTTCTTCCTTCCTTGTAATACATTTCAAAAGTACAAAATTTTAAAATTTGCTTTTGTATAAATTTTCAGTACATTAATGTTCAGCTTTTCAAGCTAAATGTTCAAACAGGAAGATTTACAGGAACACCTGTTTCTGAAAAATAAACACTGGGTAGAAGCAGCATCAGAATAAAGCTACAAAGACAGTTCAAGATATTAATACTTTGAAACAAAACTGTAACGGGCTTTTAGTCAAATTCTGGCTTCTCTTTAAGAATGTTAGATATAATTCCATTGCCACACTTCTTCCACGAACAGAGCGAAATGTACATTAACATGCACAATTTGTCAAACACCTCATTTATGGTCCCTAAAAACGTCACCTGTTAAAACAACTGCATCTGAATTTTCCTATGGTATAAATCTCCAATTCCCTTGCCTGCCACTTTAAAACAAAGTATTTTACCTTATATTTTCACTTAGGAGTAAAATCAAAGCTTTAAAGATTGTGTTATAAATGGCATCATGTTTGCAAATTTAAGTCATAATAAAAGAATATCTTCCCTCACAGCTTTAAAGTCTTACGTTAGACTATAATATTAAAACTGCACTGACAAGAAAAAAGCTTAAAAAGCATTGAAGAACTGTTAAACTAGTACCACATACCTTAATAAAGTTTGCATTGATGTAGTCTGAATCTTGTGGAGGAGTTTTTAAGGTCAGTTTAACTCGGCTGTGATCAACTGAAAAAAAAAACAAAGCCAAAATATTTTTTGAACAAGGATTACAACACATGTAAATCAATAATAACAGTAAATATAACATATAGTACATTCAAGAACATTTTCCAAAGATAAGTCACACAAGCAAATCCGGACATTTGATTTATGGGTAAACCAACTCAGGTAGAGATAAGCAGAGTAGCTCCTACTGCATTGTGCTTCTCATGCAAGTTCACAGGGTACCAGCTCCTGGAATTCCAAGAGCAATTCATTACAAAGAGGCAAAATAAAATCAATCAGAAGCCATCAAAACTGCAGTTACACAACATTCACACAGATCATGGTGGTGAGAATTAAGGCACACTTAGGGAAAGCAGAAAGCACAAAACACCAGTGCACAGGTAAAGCAGCGGGCAGCCCTCAAAGTCTCTGCCAAGGAGGACTCCATCAGCTATTTCAACAGGAAACAGGCACCAGGGTTTATTCCTCAGTCTCTGACTGACCCCTGTGCCCCAAACACTGGGCTAGGCTCTTTGCTGGAGCACTTCTGAACTAGAAAGCAGCAGACTCCTTCATTTAGGGAGTTTTGGACATGTCAAGTTTCTGCCTCCAACATTACTGACTGTCTCAGAGAAAGCTTCTAATAAAACCAGCAGATCTTTGGAGACCAAAATCCTCAGCAATACAAAAACAGCCTTATTACTTGTTGACAGAATAAACTAAACATTTTGGTATTCTTCTTGGCATAAAAAAAAAAATTGCATCTTTAATACAACAACAGCTTGATTGTTACTAAAATGGTGTAGGTGGTTGGCAGGTTTGCCAGTCCTTCCAGCTCTTGTTGATAACAACACTTACTAGCTATCACATAAAAATTGTTCAAACTATCTCTACAATAAAGGCTCTTTTAGTTGGAAATCCATATCAGAAAAGAAATTATCTTTAAATGGTGCAACAGAAGTATCTGTAGAAACAGCAGCTGCTCAAGCAATTTGTTACTTTCTGCTCCTAGGGTCAATTCCTCAACCACAGAACAGCTGCTAAACCTTTGATTAGACCTAAATTCAAGAAAAAGACAAAGAAAAAATACCTTTCAAAAGAGAAAATATGGTTAGTTGAGTTTTTTGTTTCGTCAAAACATCACTGATAATAAAACAGAGAACCATGCCCAGAAGAAGTAAATGCTAAGAGTTATTTCTATACAGAAAGCTCTTCCAAAAAGCTTGCAAAATGGTGGCATTTTTCTGTCACAGTTCTCATAACATGCAAAAAAATATTTGTGTTACCATGTAATGCTTCTTAAAAAAGCACAAGTGTAAATTATGAGACTTCTAGATCACAAATCTAAAGACAACACACTCATATAAAGGCCTAGAAAAACCCTTAAAACACACTGCACTGTGTTACACTCTGCTACATAGATTGTAAAAGCAAGAACACTCTCTAAGCATGCAGCGGTGTCACACTCTTTATACTAAAAAGTGCTTTTAGGTGCCAGAACAGGCTAATTAAAGTAGCAGGCTAATGAGGGATCCTATCTTTCCAGCACAGTAGATCCAAAACTCTAGAGCAGTTTCTAAATGTCAACATTGCCATCCTGTCTCTGTGTGCCTCCTCTGTTACAGAGTTTAAGGTCTGGAATAGAATTCCCCCCCAAAATTCCACTGCAGTTCTAGGCTTTTGAAGATTAAGTGCTTGGATACTGTTATATGACTTAAAGGCTCAGTTCACAATAACTAATTGGTTCTTCAGGTGAGCAGTGAACACCATGCTGCATTATTTAACTACCATTTAGGATGGCTTAGTAAACTGTGATGGGAACATGCATCTTTTACTCTGAAGCCAGTGTTGAGTTAGTGCCGAGGTACTGATCTCTCCAGTAGCAGTAACAATTTCTGATAAATACAGCACTAATCTCTGATTAAGTTACAAATGTATATTATTTCCTGGATTTACAAGAGATAGACAATGATACTTTGCCTTTCTCCTGTTTCTCATTTCCAGCTGGTCTCCCATCACTTCATTGCTGGAGCCTTTGGATGTTTGAGACATTCACTTAAACTGAAAATATACTTTCAATTTTCCTCAGTGTCAGCTTTGAAGTTCACTCATTTCCCCACTGTGAGCTTCATTCCCTTCTAGATCCCAGTGACTCAGGTTTTATTTCCATGCAGATGACAGATGTGCTCGCCTACTGCTGCAGTTGCAGCCATTCACTGCTGCAGTGCTGCTGTCTCACCAATCCAGCCTGGGTGCTACCAAGATTTCACTATATTGTTCAGGATCTACCAAAATGCCAGGACACTGTTAATAAGATGACAGTAACAACTTCCTCCCTCTTTTTCACTCTACCTATTAAACATTTCCTCCCAACTAATAAGCAGTGTAAAATGTACCTGTCTGTTGCTGACCTTCTGGGATAAGAGAAGTGGCATTTGTCAGAAGACTACCCTTTAATCTCACTGCCAGCTGTTCAGACCAAGAAGCACAGTGAGAGCTTTGGAAACGTGGCCTCAGGAGCTACACAAAGTGAGCGTGTAACAGACAGTCTTGTAATTTCAGATCATTGATCTGTAAGATCCAAATGTCGGTGGGTTTAAAATCTAAATTGTGCTCCAACTCTTGCTTCCTGTATCCACACATTAAAAAGAATTTCATTTGGACTCTAGCAAAATGTAAACCAAAGCTAATTCAGCACTGAAAGTTCTCCAACACCATTTGCAGGATACAAACAGGCAAAAAAGATCTATTTTACTTCAAACCAGGTTCCTTAAGCCTCCTTAAAATTTCACCTAGAGTTCATGCTGACATTTGTTTGTTTTCTACCATGAATAACATGCTCCTAAGGAAAACATACATGAAAGCATCTAGTAAAGTTCTCAACTGTTCTGAGCTAAAATGAAAGTGTTGGCTTGATACAGCTTCAGAACCAGAACATATTTATCTTTGGGTGATACCTCTCCTGATAACATATAAGAATATTCAGTCACTTTGCCTTCCAAGTTAAAAATAAAATTTTTAAGTTTATCACCTTCCAGCAAATTATCTCCAATTTTGTCTTTCAGTAATAACTAAAAAGTAAAATTTGAAATACATGGAGAAAAACAAGCCCTTTTCTTTATCTTCTGTTAACATGTAAATCAGACTTACATGGCAATATATCCTTGTATCTATTCTTTTTAACGTTTTCTTCTTTTTCTCCAGTGGCTGTTGGGTAGATTTTCTCTGTTCTGTATTTCGTTGATAATCTTCTTAACCTCTGGAATAAAAGATTTATGTTATACTTTCAAGCCTCAAGATAAACATCACAAGGTATTAGTTTCATTGATGGAGATGATCACTCAGAAAAAAATCTCTTCTCTCCTTTCATGATATTCACTATGATGAAGCTTAAACAGCTAGTTATCCAGTATTTTAGCACATCAACAGGTTACACCCAAGCTGATGCCAGCTCCATGCATCATGTGACATGGAACTCTGGAGAGCCACTACAGCACCAGCATGGACTATGGCCATATTTTACTTGGACAATACATTGCCCTGATGTGGAGTAACAACTGCAATAAGAACACCTGTGAGAAACAGAAAGATCTCAGGATACCTGGAGGAAGAGCACAGCACAGGCTGGCTCAGGAACAGCTGGTACTTGGCTCTGAGGCACAAGGCTTCCAGCACTGACAGCTGAACAGAAACCAAAATCTTACATTTTACAGTGCCAACTCCTAACGCCCAACTCCTGTTGAGTTTCAAGCTCAAAGAAGGTCCCTGTCTCTCAGGCACAAGCTATTCACAATTAAGATGGGTGACATGAGGTCTGCTATATTCACAACAGTATGTAATTTTTTTCCCTCCATCTATTTCAAATCCTAGAAATGTGAGAGTCAAAACCTCTAATAATAAAAGCCAGCCCCTGCCTTCCAGTAACCTAGGAAATAAAAAGAGCAATACAGCTTCTATCATTCCAAACAAGTTAGGCCTTCGCAACCTTAAAACCGAGGAGTAAAAGTTCTCATTGAAAAAAAAGTAAATACAAGAGGAGCCAGCAGTGCTTGTTATTATAGACTGTGTAGACATCCAGATTTAAAAAGGAACACCAAAGAACTCAGAAATTTAACTCTGGTGGTTGCAAACCCAGCCATTCTATCGACACTGACATCATGGTCATGGTGCATAAGACTGTCAAGAGGAAGACTGAACGTAGCTTCGAACAAGTTCAGCATCTCCAGTGAGGCATGCTCTGCGCAGGTAGAAGGACAGACATTCTTCATGTTTCCCTCCCTCTGTATTCAATGCATCAATATACACTTGAAGACTCAAAACATTCATGACATGTGTTCTTTTGAGGAAGGGGGACAACGGGAGAGGTTTTTTGCCAGTTGAAAACGTAAATCTTGTTCGTCACTGACTATGCAACAACATACAGGCAGAAGGGTATCATAAAGAAGATGATCTGTTTGGAAAGCCAGCTTTAGTGGCTTTAGAAGAATTCAAGGAGAAAACACTTGGGACACTCACCACACACTGCAATTAAAAAAATGTTTTGGCAACTCAAGCCCTCCAACAATTCCTCCTAATTTATTATGCAAATGAGGTGACTAATCATGCATATTAGGTCCAAAATTGTCCTAGCCCCACTCTCAACTCTAATAAGAAAATCACATAAAACTTAGCATCTCTCTTACACAGAGAAAAACATTTTTATGAAATTTACATGGATATAGTAAAAAAAAAAAATCAATTTACCTACACAAATTTGGATAAAACATGTCATTAATTTAACTGAATAATACACATCTAATAAATCAGAAAAGTGACATTTGCAGAGCAAAAAGAAATGGCAAGGTAAAAAAAAAAGGCAAATCAAGTAGCACCAGTTTTCAATTTTTTTTTCTTCTGTGAGGACTTCATCACAGATTCAATCACTGAACACTAAAAAGAGCAACAGAACTAGCCTGGAACCTTTTTTTCTTCTTAAAATGAATTTTCTTGAGAAACCTGCAATATTAATCAATGAAGAAAAACAATAAATATCTGGTGGTGTGGTAGTAAGTGTCTGACCACACAGTGATCAAGCTGCTAAATATTTAACCTGAAAGCATTGTGAGAGTGAGAAACAGGAAGATTCAATTCTTAAAAAGATACAAACTGTTTCTGGAAGCCCCCATGAGGACTACACTCATCCTTGCAACACTAAAAACAAATTCACAGCATAACCTG
Source organism: Melanocharis versteri (assembly GCA_013397845.1). Taxonomy (NCBI): domain Eukaryota; kingdom Metazoa; phylum Chordata; class Aves; order Passeriformes; family Melanocharitidae; genus Melanocharis; species Melanocharis versteri. The sequence continues at coordinate 928,021 of VZTG01007065.1, forward strand.
AACACACAGCAGGCAGAGAAACCTGGTTTGTCACACAGCACAAATACCACTGCACATAGGAGACATTGTCCTACATAACACTGTCCCTTCCTAAGCCAAAAAATATCGCTCGTGCTAAGACTGAACACAACCAGGAGTCTAGAAAAAGTCAAATGAATGCACGTAATTTAGCTGAATCAGCTATGAACTGCAAGGCTGAGAAATATTTTGAAATAGGCTATAAACCTCCAATTAAGGGGGGGGAAGCAAAGACCAACAACAATACTTTCCAAGCACAGTCATTAATATGATTTTGTGTATTGTTCCAACATGGTCGCGAGTCTCAAAGAGTTTTTCCCTCCATCTTACTGATTTTTATAGGGCAAATGTCATGACTCTGCTTAAAAGAAGTTTAGAGAAAAACTACTTCTACGAACCATGACTAGAAGCAAAAGCTATTTTACATGAGAAAGAACACACTCAAGGAAGTCAGGTTAGGCACCCTAGGAAGATGACCTTTTTTGCTTTAGCCCATTTTAAAGGCATGCAGGAAAAAACACTTTGACCAATATAATTTGGATGAGTTGTAAGCCAAAAAGGCTCAAGTGGCTAGTACCAACTTTCATTTTCTAGAAAGCAATGCTACAAGAATCCAGCATAGCCTTCTTCCCTACATGATTCAATCTCCCCTGCTCTGCAGTCTGCTAAACAGACCAGAAAGCAGGATTAGCTTAGCCCAGCTCCAAGGCAAAGCCTGGAAATGAAATACAGGTTGATTTTAGCACACATCTGTTCCTAAAATACTTCAGGATCCATGCTTTTAATGCATGTTTGCCAGCTGCCCTGTGACAGGAGTAATAGAAGATACCTAAGTACACTCCTGAGAGCAATCAAAACTAGTAAGGAGCATTCTTTACAATTTACAGTAGTATCTGCTACATAGAATAATATCTATTTCATGCTTTGGAAGAGGAAGAATTGACTAAAGAGTAAGGAAATAATTTTTAAAACTGAGCTCTGAACAGACTACCCCAGGAATGGAAAAGTGCCAGACTCAGCAGAGGATTCCACCCCACACACAATAGAAAATTCCTGCAGAAAGCTATTGCAGTGTGCTCCTAGCCTGCTGTGGGATGCAAGGGATCCAGTGCTTCCTAGGTTACAGCCCAGAGTGACCAGGAGCAGGAGAATGCACTCAATAGCAGAACAGGGGTAATGACAGGGCAGAAGAGAAGAGAATTCTGTTCACACCACACCAAGCTGACAAGACAACCAGCAAGACCCATCTCAGCCCGGTTTCAAGCTAATTCTAAATAACCAAGTGTCTACAGTACAAAGCAGCACTCATTTGGGCTGAGTCAGTCAACTGCTGAAATGCTTCCCTGAAGATATTCTGACGCCAGCAGCAGGGACATGGGGGGACCAGCCTGGTGCTTCTGCAGGTAACACCGGGCGGTAACACTGTGACACTCACGTGTCAGTGGGACTGCTCCTCCAGTACCGCAGAAATCTTCACTGGTGTGTTCTTTGGAGAACTAAATGGCCAAAGAGTAACGACGATGAGCCACAAATATACACTTTAAGAACTACATTCACAAGGCCTTTAGTTCCACTCATTGTAAAAGCTCAATTTTAGTTCTGCTTATTCATTGTGTGACAGAAGTGGTTTGTGGGGTAGTGACAAACACCACATGTGACAGTCGGGAGATGAGTCGTTGAAACAATTTAAGTTTCAGAAACATACTTCCAACTTCCACAGTGGTTTTACAATCTATACTACAAATCTGCTTCAGAGTTTTTACAAAAAGACAAACCAGCTTTTCAAACCCAACTTGTGGAATCCTACCATATTAAGAAGAACTTTGTTCAGTCATTTCAGGAAATACAGATCTTTAACTTTCATTGTCGGTTTATTTATTTATTTAACACTTAAGAAAGCCTGTAAAGATACAATGCCTAATATCATAGAAATGCTGTTTGTGGATTAAAGAAAACATTTATATAGCCCACTGAAACTTAAAGAACTCACTTCAAAAGCATAAAGTTCTTTTAAGATATAAAAGTTCATTTGACTGCTTTCCAGGCTCCTTTTCAAGGAGAACATGACAAATGCTTCACCAAAGTTTCTGTTATGTCAAGTCCTCAAGCTGCCTCCTAAGCCTTGTCTGACATTTCTAATTGGCAAAACAAGAGATAATACAACAGTGATGTTCTCTTGGCTCTCCCTTCTGACCATTCCTGAGGAGCGGGACATACCAGAGTGTCAGATGCCAGCTGCTACAGTATTCCACAACATCTACTTGCCATGTGACAACAGGCCAGAGAACCAGGCTCAGGAAGCTCTACACAGCCAGCTCTGGCAGTGGTCTCCTGACACTGTGCCAGTCACACAGGACCATATTCTGTTTTGCAAAATTTGCCTAAGTGCATTAAGAAATGCTCAAAGAAACAAAAAAATTAAAGAAAAGCTTCCATAAAAGTTACCTTAAAAATCGGAGCATAAAAGAAGATGCTAGGAAACACTTAAAAAATGTCGTATTAATGCACTCATTTCATGAAATAAGACAGCTATTTCTATCATAAGGTGGACATTGCATTTTTCTTACTAACAGGAGGGGAAGAAAAACACAAGAATTTTGTGCAGTGCTGGTCTCATTCAAGTAATTTAGATAAACCTTACCAGGGCAGAATACACTCCCTAGTACTTATACAGTGAGGAAAATGTACCTATGTGGAGCAACGTGAACCAAATTAACACAAAAAGTGTTAGACTGTACGGTGTGTTCTACACAGGAGTTGGATTTCAATGATCCTTGTGGGTCTCTTCTAACTCAGCACGTTTTATGACTTCGCATCATCTTAACTCTGATATTTTCTCAGGAAAAAGGTGAATTCACGTTACTGCATTAATTGGAGGTTTCTATCCCATAAAGAAGTATCAGCCAACGAAGACAATGCTGGTACATCCTCATGTAGAGGAGGCAAAATGATAATACTGCAAGCAGCCTGTTAAGGAGTACATCCTACTTTCTTCAGTATCACATTAAAACCAGAAACAGGTAAAAAACTCAAACCAGCAGCTTACTCTCCAGAATATGGTATTGTCAGAGTAAGACCAATATTTCCCATCTTTCCAAACCTATCTTTTCCCTAAGAAAAACATTAGAATCAGACACATCTCCCACACTGCTAATAACTAATGATAGCTTTACACAGACACTATCAAAACGTGGGCTGACTGCTTCAAAAGTCTCCTTTCCTCTCTCTCACTTCTAAAAGTATTTTTATACTATCTGCATGTTAATCCAAGTCTAAACTAGCAGTACTATCAATTATAGTTGCAGTTAGTTTATGTTCAGGATTATAGTTAAGCTACATACCTACTGCCAGTTTTACAAGGTTGGAGAAGACTAAGTAGAGATCTGTGGTTTGGCGACAAGCAAGGAAATAATTGAGCAAAGCAGAACATCAAATTACTAAAGCATAATCTGGTTTTAGCTAGGAGAACATACATTACTATTGTATGTTCTGAGGTATTTTAGAAAGTCCTGCAGCACACTCATTAAGAATGGGGATTATAACTTCCCGTCTCTGAACCATACTGTTTCCTCTGCATACTCACATTATTGCAGTGACTACTGTGAACACATTATAAGAAGTGAAAACATGGTGGACAATGAAGCAGTAACAGTTCTTTATAGACTATGAGTGAAGAACATGAAAATTTCTATTAGTATGAAAGCACACAATGAGAAAGTTGACTGCTTTGGACTCAAGTCTAGGAAGCACCTTGATGCAAAACCAGAAAAGGTTAAGGTTAGCACACACTATAAATAGCAGGCTTCTTAACAGTGTTAGAGCAATTCCAGAACAATTGTTGATGATTCAAAACAGAAATAAGCCTCAAAATTTTTTGCAACAAGATGATTTTCTGTCTTCACCATATAAACACAAACAGCATACGGAAGCAAAGCAGTTAGAGAAACAAAGAAATAAAACTCATAAACCAGGGAACCCCCTTGTTTAAAATCATGATTTCCAAGTTACTGGATTCATTATTTTCCTCTTATTCCTTCAGTATTAGGTTTTATGCATGCTGACAGCACGAATATATTAAAAGTATCACATTTAATCTTGATCTAAAACAGAAAAAGGTTATAGGTCGAGGTAAACCTCTTTCCAAGAGCCACTCTGAGTTATCCAGGAGAGGTGACCACACTACAGTCCACTCTATATTGACAGTCTATCCCAGACTCTGCCTCTGAAGTCAATCAATTTTGACATCTTGTATGCGACACTAACACTGTCAGTGTAATATTTGAGTGAAGACTTCTACAGATCATGTCCTTCACCTGAAAGAAAGATGAAGTAGATACTTGTCCTTGTCTCCGTTACACACACCAGATTTACTTCAAAACCCAACAGCTCTGATGTAACAGGAACAGATACCAAAGTAACCACATCCCCAGGACCAACCCTTGAAAACCTAGAAAAAATTATCTAAAGGCAAGTTGAGACTTTTTCCACAAAGAACACCCCAAAAGCAAGAGGTTTTATTCCAGGTCAGTCAGGCAGCTAAACGGAACACAAGCCATACTTCTTCACGGCCACAGGAGGGGCTGGACCAGTCACTGTTTGTGATAGCTTTGTGGCTCTTCAGCTTCAGTGCTTGTGCCTCAACCAACATCCTGAAACACTCAAAACCACCCTGTGACAAGCATTCAGAAGAAAACCTGCATAGCAAATACATGTGAGGTACAATTCATATCAATAAACAGCATGAGGATCTAAATAAATACTAGACTCTGCCCTTGAAGAATATTGAGGTTTTTTAACCATATCAATTCTCCCTGAAATATTTCACCATCTATCACCACCTATTACTCCCTAGTCTTTACCATTCCTTTGCCTGCAACTTCACAGTATGTGGCATGAAGCATTAAGATCCATGGAGAATGTATCTTGCTTTTGTTTCTGCTCAGTGCAAAAGAAAAGTGGGGGGGGGGAACCAACTCAAATTCTCCTCCCTCTTCCTTCACAAGATGCAAAACCCTTCCTCTTTTCCCACGCCTTGGAACACATTTCCTTGAGGTCAGTGTTTGTTTTCCAAGCAATTCATACAAGGTGGAAAAAAAAAAAAAAAAAGCACCACAACTGAAACAGGAAACACTGAGCTTTCACTCCAACAGAAGTAAACTAGAATTTCCTACCCACTAGCCCCCCACTACCAAAGCCGCCATAAATAAAGGCACAGGAGAATAGTCTTAGGTCTTATTAAAACCTTATTTAAGCCTTTTAATAAATCTGCACACACTCACACACAATCCCTCAAAAAAAGGTCTGCTATAGCTGTTATGTCCTGCCTTCCTAAAAAGGTTTTAACAGCCATGTCTTGCCAATTTATCTGAACCACAGATCCTGCCCTGTAAGACTTTCACTGAGAATGGCTTTAAGCTGAAAAGCTGGAGCCTAACAACTGCTCTGGGTAAAAAGCAGAGCTGTTTGTGCAGTCAAGAAACACTGCAACTGTGATCTAGTTTTGAGTCCAAATTACCTTACTGAAACATCTCTAGAGCTCAGAGGTGCTGTTCCTTTCAGTGACATCCTTTGGCATACAGTTGAACTGCTATTCAATGACACGCATTTAGTGTTAAATATGCAATTCCAATAAAAAATGCCAATTTTGCCTTTCAGCAGAAGTCTTTTTATTTTTTTTGAAGCAAACTTCAACCATGTATAGAAACACGATATCTTTAGAGACTTCCAGCAGTTTAGAATCCCCACTATTCAGCAGGTAATGCTAGCATACTGATAATATAGTAATGCTAGTACCTGACTGGCAAGTAAAACCCCCGCTATGTAATAAATAAAAATAAGAAAACTTTTGACAAACACTGAATCAGTACTTCCATGCAGCAACACATACACAGGGAATATATAAGGGACTGTAAAAAAAGGTAAGGCAGCAAATAGAAAATACATTTCTGCTATCTGGAGAAAACATGCTTACAACTATTTTCACCCTCTTTTAGAGGCTGTGTTTGGAAGCCAAGGAATGTGCTAGTTATAAAGAGGCCATTTATGATAGAGTTCAATAGCATTTTAAGAGCTAGAAAGAAGTAGCCTCATTAAAGTCACAAACTTGTAGTAGGACTTCAACTGTAATAACCCTAGCTAATAACCAGCACAATACTTACGGAGAGACAAAGGAATTTTGTGTTGTAATCATTTATATTTGCGGTATCTGTCACTTTTTGCCTAACTAATTTGTCCCCAACAATTCAGAAGCACACACCTTCCAAGCATAATTCTGTTTTCAAAAAGATATAGGACAGGGAATCCAGTGGCCAACAAAATTCTCATAATTCTGGCAGAAAGAGCTATAAAGCAACTACTGAAATGAAACCAAAGCAGTAACGGCTAGTACAGAAATAATAAATTCAGACAACCAGTTACTTCCATGCATGACTTTAGATTATTTCTCTCCATTAAAGTTCTTGCTTTAATGGCTGAACATTCAAGTAGCACTGCTAGATGTTCAAATGCTTGAACAATATTAACTCCACCATTTAAATTGTTTCTGCTGAATTAAAGAAAAGGCCTTTAAATCCTCTCCATACCTGCTATATTGTATGTAGTTGTCTCCCACAAAAGCAACACAGGCATCTACACAGTATTACTACTGAGCACATATTATAGTATTAATACAGTATTACCACTCAAGGAGAATGTTTCTTACTTTCCTTATATTTTGTTCAATAAGCACTTCAAGAAAAGGAAAATGCTGTGGTGCTTCTCCAACATAACCATTTTTTGTTTGACATACCATCAACACTTTGAATTCCATGGTAACCTTAATCTCAGGTATTCTCAGGCCATGCCAATCTAAAAAGGGCTAAAAAAGAAACAGTTGTCTCTTTGGCAGGCCTGTATCTTGACAAGATACAAAGACAAGAATACTACAGTGAAGTTACCAGAAAGTAAATGAAAATACTGTTTTAATCAAACAGCTTGAAGTTTAACCTTTTTAAAATCATGAACATTTTTGAAGAAATTTTTAATTCTGAAGATTCACAAAAGCTTGTACCTAAAGGGTCAAGTAAAAGACCATCAGTGTACATCCTCTTAAAACCAGTGTTGGAAACCTATACCACTATACTCCTACTTCTACAATAAAACCTTCATATAAATTTTATTCTGTACACCAAAACCGCAGTTCAAATTTTAAATTATTTTCCAAATAGTTGTAGGATGCCTTTTTTACATTTATAATGCAATTATTTCTGTAATTTTTACACTCTGAAGAGCAAAGAAAAAATTACCTCACATGAAGCATATGCTCAATCACCTGAAGGTTTTTAAGTATTCCATAACTTAAATTTGTTACACAGCTAATGTGCAAAATATAGTCCTTCTAAAGTGCCAAATTTCAACAAATAGAAAGGTTCTCAAGTCAACTGGTAGAAGGAATCTGGTTCAGACAAGGGCCTTGTCGATCAAGCTGCTGATAAATTTAAAATAAACCTCAGCTGCCATTGCTTTAAAAAGATTAATATTTACAATCCAGAATGTACAAGTAGCTAGTCTGTTTGGTAAACAATAGCATGGGTTTTTATCTGATACACAAACAACTTTATTCAACACCTCCGGGTTCTGCATGACAGATTTACTTCCAGGTATTTCAGAAACGCACGGGAACACCTTCAGATCCCACCTCAAGATCTTTATCCATAATTCTCATCTATGTGGAATATGTGACTCCACTTCCTTTCTTGGAAAAGGAAACTGTTCCAATCTGAGCTTCAAGTAAGTATTTGATATGGTGCCAATCCAAAAGAAGAGTATGTGAATTTCTACAGGAATTCAGTCGAGACTAGTCTCTTTCGTTTGTTTTTACAAGGAAAATTTTTTTAAAAAATCATCTAACTGAAGGGATTTCACAAGCAGAGTTTCTCAAAAAAACTTCCCAGACCAAGCAGGCATTTTCCTTCATGACCTCTCCAGCAAAGCAGTGCACACTAATAAACATTTGATGACAAACCAGAAGACAGTAAGAGATGAAGATGGGAATATAACAATCAAAAGAATCAACTTTCAGGGTACAAGAAAAAAGAATAAATCTCAAAAATGCCAAATAAAGTTGTAGGCTAGAAGTTATAATGAAGGAAGCACAAATGCATACCACAAATAACTAAGTGGCAACTCAAGTGTTAATAGAAGTCACCAAGGAAAAAGAATAGTTACTGAAAACCTGTATTCAGTAGATAGTCCAGCATGCTGGTAAACTACAGATGAGACAATATAAATTCTCAACCGACAACAGGACTTAGTAAAAAATCGTTTTTCTTCCTAAGTATCATAACAGGTTAGTTAAAGCTGTGATTTTTCTGTTTTGATGGACTATGTTTTTAATTTTCTTTGTGGTCTGAAATTAGTAAAACTAATTCAATTTGAAATTAATTAAAATTTTCCTCTTAGGACAGAAACATTCATATTCTACTATTGCTTGCATTGCCTAAGTGCACACAAAAAGTGTTAATATCTTTTACATTTGTTTTCTGGTATTTCATATAAAACATGAATTCTTTTTTATGGCAATGGTTTTGGTTGTAATATTCTGGTTTTATTTAGGGATCCTTTCAAAGTAACCAAAGAATGCTGGCAAATATTAGCATCTTTCAGGGAAAAAAAAAAAATCAACGTTTACTCTGAACAAGGAAGCAATATTTTCCTTTTAAAAACATCCCTGAACATTTAAGTCTAACACCCTCGCCCTAAGCAATGTCAGTCTACACTTTCTATGATTCTTGTACCATTAAAGGGGCCTGAAAGGCTTTCCTTTTTAAGTCCTAATTTAAGTTCCTTGAAACTATCTCATTCTAACCACATTCACAAAGTTACCAGATGGTCAACAAATCCAAAGCCAGTACATTATTGTTTAATGAGTACTACTGCAGGATAGTTTAACCACTTGAGAGATCAAACAATAATCTGCAGCAATGCTTAAGCATGGCATCTCCTGCTGTCAAGCTTTAGGCAGTGTTTATTTTCTCTGATAAAGAAATGTGGATTTTATTACTCCAGAAACAAGATGTCTATTTTTGTCTTTAAAGAAATACTAACATTTTGATGAATATTTTCAGAAAGTTTGACTTCTAAGCACAGTTCTCTGCCTAGGAACATTCCTGGAAAACCTGTGGTTTTGTTAAAACTTCTCCTGCTACTTGGTTCCCAGTGAAACTAACAGATGTCCAGGATGAGCTGCAAGGCAACTATTAGGCAATTATTAGGCTTCAAGTTTCATAGAAAGAACAGGCACAGAATTGAAGGCAACTTAGCGGCACCGTCTGTCTCGGAGGTGAGAAGCTGGAACACCTGCTGAGAGCTGCGGTTGCTCAGCCTGGAGAGAAGGCTCCAAGGAGACCTGAGAGCAGCCAACAACAGAGATGGAGAGGGATTTTTTCCAAGGACACGTAGTCACAGGACACGGGGAATGGCGTCAAACTGAAAGAGGGCAGGTTTAGCTATTAGGAAGAAATGCTTTACTATGAGGGTGGTGAGACACTGGAATAGGTTGCCCACAAAACCTGTGGGTGCCCCATCCTTGGAGTGTTCAATGCCAAGCTGGGTGGGGTTTCGAGCAAGATGTCCCTGCCCATGGCAGAGCCATTGGAATGAGACGATCTTTAAGGTGCCTTCCAGTCCAAACCACTCTATGATTCTGTGATCTGCCTCTTGCTGTGCTCCACAGGTAACTTATGTTCTTCACAGGCTGAGAGGACAACTGGCCAATGCCATAACGTGAATCATTTTATCACAAACAACCGAGGCTCATATGCAGGCGACTTGAAGGAATAAAAATAACCCCAAAACCCAACAACAACAAAACACAACTATTTTGACTGCGTGAACTTTACTCCTTAAACTCCAGAACTTACATAAAAATTGACTGGCCTTTTTTTTTTTTCCTTTTTGCTAACGACCCCAAGGATCTAAATGAAAGAAAACTTAGGTAAAAGTTTAGAAGAAAGATGGCCACTAAGCAGCAGTTCTCTCGCCCTGTGTCAGTGGAACCCATCCACTAGATGTCAGTGTCCTCTTGGGCAGAGGAAAACCTTGGATCCCATCGGAAATAGGGCAGCTGGCAGTCCTTGGTTATCAGGCCAACTGTACAGGCGGAAATTCTTATAAAGCATCCCTGGGCCACAACAGAAGCAGCCAGCAACAGCAGCATTTGTGGGTAAGAGACACAGAACAAATATAGCCCTAGACACAAAGCTCAGCCAGTAGAGTTGAGAAGCTCATGACTAAGAATTCTTTTGTGCAACATTACTGATTAAAAGAACAACACATTTTTCAATAGGATGCTGAACATGGATGTTAAGAAACCTCAAAGATAAAGGTATTTCTGTTTCCTAGTTCCTGAAATACCCCAAAACACTAACCAACATCTTTGGAAAAAAAAAAAAAGAAAAAGAAAAAAGACACAAGAATGGGTTCTGCCTCTACTGAAATATAAGTGAGGTGTAAAGAGGCTTAGACTCGGAAGCAATAATGTAAATTATTACAGCACAGTGTGAAATCCTCTGTAATAGGCATGAAACACCACACCCTAAATAAAGGGCAGAGCCAAAGTCAAAGTTCAGGCACATTAAGTGACTGCTGTCAGAAGAAATGGGTAGGTCTTTCTATTCACCTGCATTACATCTAGATATTAAGGCGAACTAAGTTTTGAATAGAATATTTCAGTTGGAAGAGACCTAAAATTATCATCTAGTCCAGCTGCCTGACCTCTTCAAGGGTGTCTAAATTTAAGTCTAAAAGGAGAATACTGATATAAAAGGAATCTTAACTTGACTGCAGGACCACATACTTCTAGACTAATGACTCCTCTACAAATTATGTTGGGCTGATGGGCAGGGGCATGCCAGAGGGGAAACAGCAACGTGCATTACAAAAGAAGACAGACAAACAAGCAAGGTGAGAAAAAGCAAGCCAAGTTTTTTATGCTATATTTTAATGCACCCAGGATTGTATGAAACCTATATAATTAAGGAAATGATCACTGTAGTGGTAGCACACACAAGAAACCTCTTGGTTCTTGTGGAGGAGACTGGGAAGGCTATGAAGTTGAAAAATAAGAAATTAAGCACTTCAGAGGGGTATGAAGTACAGATTTCTTTCTTTTTGAAGGTTTTGAATCAGTTTGCCAGAGAATCTTTCAATCTTCCAGCAAGAAAAAAACCTGGAAGACAATTTGAACAAGCAGAGGACCTGGCTAAAGACATATCCTGAAGAACCACTTATAGTCACTGCATGCTTCCATCTGTTATTCTTGCCAGACAGGAAAAGGCTAAAAAAAAATTTACCACAACTCTTTCTCTTAGAAATCGGAACTCAAAAAAAAAAAAAAAAGGAAAAA
>VZTG01007065.1:939432-993652 GCA_013397845.1 Melanocharis versteri
AAAAAAAAGGAAAGAAAATGGGGGAAGTTGAATGAAAGGAAATTATACAGAACTAAAAAAGTAAAATGCTTACAAGCAGTCCAGGGCCCATTGAAACATGCCAGGTAGCAGTACCTGCCACTGTCCCGACCAGGGATGAGCTCTGGTGTCCTGTGCTCATCAACCTGCTGCTACTACAGACCCAGTCTGAGCTTCTACTCAGAATCTGCCATTGAGAAAGACTGGGAGGATGGCCCCACTTCATTCCTGGCATTCTCACAGTATCCTCCAGTCACAATAAAGTATTAGACTAGGTTCACATTTGATTTGACACATTACATAGTTTTAGTACTCCAAAGAACCTAAAAAGTATCATATGATTCTAAAATTTATCTCCTTATCTTCCTCTCCCATTACTAATATACCTATTGCACTATGTACACCAGACTGCACTGCACTGCCTGGAAAGGATAAAAAAAAAATCTCATCCATGTTATTATTTTCTCCCAACCACCACAACTGCAGTTATGATCACTTGAACTGCTCATTTTTTTAAAACCAAGTTATTTTTAAGGGACTGTCTTCTACTCAGATCCTATTTGCCCATGCAAGTCTAAGACAGTTTTACCCTTTTGCTCTTATGCTGCAAATCCAAACAAATCTCAAGAAAATTGCCCTCAATACGGAAATAACTCCAGGTTTTATTTCCTATGTGTATATATGCCCTGCAATAGCACTGCTTGCTGGTCCATCTCTTTCCAAGATAATTGTTTTGATAATTTTAATGAACAAGTAGTTCTTGAGAACCGCAAAAAAGGCAACAAGGGGAAAATCCTGGCCAAATTCCAACTCTTCAGCATTTCCTGTAAGCCTTATTTACATCACGTCTTCATCCACCTTGCCAACACTATTGGTTGGTCACATGCAGTTTTACTTGGCACCAACATAACTGATGTGTAGATTGATCTACTCATCTTCTTTCCCACTTATGAATATACCTACTGTACCATATGTAGCAGATTCTAATTTCAACAGCACTAAAAAAACCCACACATCCCACACCTCCCCGCAAAAAAAAATGCAAAAAATGTTTATACCATTTAGAGATCCTTTCCAGGCAGCATAAGACTATCACATTCATATTATTCTATTGTACCAAACACCACAACTATTAATATTCAACTAATTTGCTGTGTTCAAATAACAAACCCATCACCTCAGCACACAAGTAGCCTTTACAAAGCAGTACTTCTTTCATGGCTTATTGATTCTGATTTCATTATTATTAATTATGTACCTAAATGTTTAGATACCACCCAAACACTGCAAATTACAAATGCTAAAGGGTTAGTGAGATTGAATGGAAATCATCAAAAAAAGGAAAAAGCAGCTAAAGTAGATTCTAGGGTTTTTTACCTAGTAGAAAATGGCAAGTTACCACTTTGGATACAATTCTAAGGCATACTTCAGATTTTAAAGAAGTTTCCCTCTAGCTAAAACCTTAAGTGTACAAACCGCTATTTATCTGCTTCCTCCCATCATATTTTGCAGAAGCTAACAAATGGAATACATGAGAGACAGGTTTTGATGATCTACATGATCATAAGATAAGGATAGAGGGTTTCTTTCTTTATAACTTCAGGATTCTTTAAGTCTGCTATGAGCCATGCTTCATAAATGCAAGTCTGTTCAGCTTCTGGTACAATGAACTAACACGAGGACAGAGTTTCATTCCCACCCTACAGACAAGGCTCAGCTGGTTTGTTTTTCCCTGTACCAGAGGCAATAGTTAACATCAATGACAACAGCTAATTATATATTGAGATTTTCTCTAACTGTTGCATCAAGTTTTAACAATATTTCACCTCTTAGCTTTTTACTCCAATTCCGTTGCTTTAATCTTATTTCCTAAACCACTAATCTCCTTTATTGTCATTCCTTCCTCATCTCAGAGCAAATGCTGTCTGTACAGGAACTTACTAGGGACACTGGCTGCAGCCCATGCTTGCCCATCTAGGAACAGGAAAGCTGCTCAGCACTCAGTCAAGTATTCCTCTTTTCTCTGCTTACATCTACATTAAAAAAAAATCTGAGCTGTGGTCAAATTCTCATTCTAATTCTGGAAAACCAGAACCTATTTCAGCAAAGCCACAGAATTAACAATGTGACTTGGTGAGACACTGTCAGCAGAGAGGCAGCTGCTGGATTGGCATCACAAAGCCCCACTGCCTGCAGAGACCAGTGCCGGGCCTTGTTTGAGTGTAAAATGCTGGTGACAGCTCCTGGCACAAGCAGAACTTCCTGCACATTTTTACTGTCTCTTTCAACTCAGTGCATTGCTCAACATACATTGCCCATGGAGAGAGCAGCAGGCTGCCAACCTGCACACAAGTAAGCCATGAACACCTTTCCTGCTTTAGGTCACTAAAATGCAATGCAATCTCCACAAACTCCTCTTTTTGAACAGCTTCCTCCTAACCTTTACTCTTCTCTGCTGCCTTCTCCATCAAAATGTTGCTTTACCTCCCTCAAGAAACATACACGTTATAGCATTTTACTGAGTATTGAACTTACATTTCCATTACTTAAAAGCGTAATTAGGTGTCATTTTTCCAATTTTAAATCTCCAAGTTTGTGAAACTGCTAGTCACAGCTCTTCAGAATGACAAAATAAGTAGATAAAATACAGGAAATGAGGAAAGTTGCATTACCAAAGTTACTTCCTCCGATCTATCAAAGCCACTCTCAGGAAAAGTTAGATAAGGAAGAATGACATTCAAAATTTCACAAAGATAGCAAATACTAAACCAAAGTGGGAGTTTCTTCTTTATACAAAAAAACAAAAACAAAAACAAAGGGAGCAACTGGGAAAAATGAGGCTACATAGCACTAAACAGCTTAAAAGGAACAAGTTGCATTGCTGCTTACAGCCATGAAAACTATGTGACTTGCTTTTCAGAGTGGAAACAGCTGTGCCTTTAGCCAGAAAAAACCCAAAATCCTAAATTCCTACAGATGTTGACGACTGTCTATTGCAGAGTTTCTAGCTAGAAAATAGGCTATAGATATTGCATGAAATTTGGACTGGAGAGAAACAATGACCCTTTCCAAATATCAGAACTCCCTACACTTACTACTAGGAGAATTATTTAAGCACAGTTAACTAGGACTCAAAGCTTCTCAATCTTATTTACCCTTCATGGAAGTGGCAGCATTCCAAACCAAATCCATAGCTTGTAAAGACCTCAATTAATTTTCAGCACATCAGTTAAGTTCAACTCAACTTCTGTATCAGCTGCTGCAGCTTGACTTTAAGGAGCAGTAGCATTTTTCTAAAGCAATGCCCTCTTTAATCTTTGCATTGTGACTTCCCTTAAAGGCTACCACCTTCTCATTCCCAGTTTCTAGCACTGTGCATCAGTATTCCACTGGGCAACCAGAACAGCTATTAATGCTAATAAGCCCAGACAGGAATACACATTTGTTCTAAGGAGACAGTAACTGCATGACAAGTAATAGGATGAGACATACAGGATTGCTAAGTCCTGGCTTTAAAATGCAAAATACAGAAACACATACTCCACAGCCAAAGCGAATTAATTCACAGGAGCAGTGGAGTATCACAATGTCTTATCAGGATGCAAGTGCTTCTTATGGATGCATTATGGTGAATAGCACAAGATGTGAGCACGCTCAAGTACACCACTTACTAGAAGATTGCATCCTGGCCCCAGTGCAAGCTGCACTGCTATTCCCTCTGAATACTGACTGCATTCCTTGTAGCTGTCAGGACTCAATGTTTATTTCTAAATACTCAGATTAGGCTTTGGTCCCCATGAATCTCTGTAATAATCAAGCTTAGACAACAGCTCAACACTACAGTGACTCTTTTGAGGAAAGGGATCTGTAAGCAATATTACCTGGTCCAATTCAAACCCTGAAATATTATTCCTGGTGAAAAGAACAAACCATAACAGGAAAATTCATAAGGGACACTGCATGAAGATTCTTAGAAAGACCATTTAAAGCAGTCTGGTTAAATCTCATTGTCCATAGTCATTAAAAAAACAGTGACTATCAGAGCCAGGTAACATTAATAAATGTAACTTTCTCTTTAAGAGGATAACAAGGTCAAAAAAATGTGTAGCTAAGCTACTCTGTTCTGAATTTAAAACCAAGACCCAAATAGACCAGCCAGTTCTACTTGGACCATTGAATTAAGAAAGAAGACAAAACCCCCACACATACACTTTCTTATAATCCAACAACCACAATACTCACACAGCTTAAAAGGGTACCAACCTATACTACAGATAATCATTTACCTTCAGTTCATTAAATCCATGACAACCTGTATAAAGCTAATGCTTCTTCTGAAGAGCTTCTAGTCTAGAAGTGAGGCGAAGTTGAAGAAGTGTATGAAACTTATTCACATGGTTTTCCTCTCATCAGGCAACGGCTTCTGTCATCCAAAACCAGTAAAACCAAAGGTTTAAAAAAATAAGGAAATCATTTTAGCAGCCCAGGGATAAGGTATCACAAACAGAAATGAAAAAAATAATTTTTAAAATCCAATTACAACATAAAGAGAGGAGCAAAATTAAAACATTCAAGACAGATCAGAGTTGATACGGCTCAAAAATACATGTTGCAATTTGCATAAGATCTGACAGAAGTACTACGCCCAGTGGAAAACTACACACTTCATAGGATGACTCAACAACTAGCTGACATAAATACAGAATTCCTGAAGGATATCTTGTTTACATAATGTCCAGAAGCTAGATCCAATAAGCTAAAGACAAATCAAAGACAGGAGTATGAACACAAGAGGAAGCTCACATGAGCAAGCATTTCTGTCCTTTCTTCCACAAAAAACCTTCCCCCATGGCCTTCGAGATAGCCTCCAGAGGCAAGTCGGGTAACTTTGGTTATGAAAGGTGTGTTGTGAATTTTAAGGGTTTCTCAAGCCCAGCTTGTAAATTAAAAGATTTTATGTACTTAACTTTTCACACAATATGACAATCACATACCCACTAACCTACCAGCCACAGGAAGGAGAGAAGGTTGGGATCTCCATCCAAACAGACCCACAGTTCAGGCATACGAAGTTGGTAAGCTGCTGTGGTGGGTTGACCCTCGATGTTGCCAGGTGCCCACCAAAGCCACTCTACCCCTCCTCATGTCCACAACTGGACAGGAGAGAGAAAAATGTAACAAAAGACTCCTGAGTTAAGGACAGAGAGAGATCACTCACTGATGGCCAGCACAGGCAAAACAGATTCAACTTTGGGATATTAACTGAATTTATTACCAACAAATAATGAGAAGTAAAACAAATATCAAAACCAAAACAAACCAAAACACCTTTCCTCCACCCCTCCCTCTTTCCCAGGCTCTATGTCCTCCTCCCAAACAGTGCAGGGAGATGGGGAACGGGAGTGACAGTCAGTTCATCACATGTTTTTCTTCTGCCACTGCTCAGGGAGAGGAGTCCTTCCCCTGCTCCAGCATGGGATCCCTCCCACAGAAGACAGCTCTCCACAAACTTCGCCAGCATGAGCCCTTCCCACAAGCTAAAGCTCATGAACTGTTCCAGTGTGGGTCACTTTTCCATGCAGTGCAGTCCTTCAGGGAAAGACTGCTCCAATGTGACCAGGGTCAGAAGTGCTACTAGGAGACCTGGTCCAGCATGGGCTTCTCCCTGCCAAGAGTCTGTTCCAGGGTGGGCTTCCCACAGGGTCACAGCCCTCTTTCAAGCATCCACCTGTTCCAGTGCAGGGTCTTCCAAGGGTTGCAGGTGGATCTCTGCTCCCCATGGACCTCCCTGGGCTGCAGGGGCACAGCTGCCTCACCAGGGGCTGCAGGGGAATCTGCTCCAGCACCTGGAGCACCTCCTGCCCCTCCTTCTGTACTGACCTGGGTGCCTGCAGGGCTGTTTCTCTCAGATATTCTCACTCTGCTCTCCTCTGCCTGCAATTACTTCTGCGCAATAACCTTTTTGGGTTTTCTTCTTAAATATGTTATCACAGAGGTGCTGCCACCATCACTGATGGGCTTGGCCTTGGCCAGCAGTGGGTCCATCTTGGAGCCACTGGCATTGGCTCTGTTGCATGTGGGGGAAGCTTCTGGTGGCTTCTCAAAGAAGCCACTCCTGTAGTCCCCCACCCACTACCAAAATCTGGCCATGCAAAACCAATACAGCCACATTCCCATAAGAACAACATTCCACTCTCTCAGCTGCCACCAATAAACACCAGATTCCAGTACCACAATAAGAAGAATCTGTTAGCAGGGGAAAGAGGGAGAAAAAAACTTCTAAGATAATATGTAAATATTGTCTGCTTTGTCATCATTTATCTTTTTCAGGTGTTCCATGCAAATTATTCCATCTATACCATCAGTACATAATTTGGGAAACTCCTGACTTCAGCATCAAGTTCTGGAGGTGTTAAAGTGGTAAGTAATACAACAGCCCAATAAAACATAAACCACATGGCACTCAAAGAATAGGAGAAACTCACTTTTGCATTTATTTACAAAAGCCAATTCCAGTGCCTCCCTGACATGCCCTACAAGATCCTGTACCTAACAAAAAATCATGGTCATTTTTAGTTCCAAAGGTACTGTCTCTAGAAATAAATCAGTTTGTTACCTACTTATACCCCTTCACTGAATTCCCTTGTTACTTCATTGCTTCTTTTCTCACTTCTAAACATATCCTGACCTCATATACACTTAATATATCTGGAAGTTACCTTTCTCCATAAGAGCTACAGACATCATCATTGAGGTTTTTATATCCACATACTTTCATTGGATGATCATATCGTTTTACTGTACCAGACAGGGAATATTTTTTTCTATGAATACAGGAAGGGAAGCCCATTATGTATGCTGTAAGGCTGAAGAAACAGGATGCTGGCTTCATTTTCACACGATCACCAATTTAAACAGTGCTAATCCTTTTTAAATTGCTGTGCCAGAAAGACATGTTGCTATAGCTTTGCACCAAAAATACTACAGTGTTTAATCACGTACAAGGTACCAAATGCAAGCTCACATTCAGGCTATTCCATATTAGAATTAGTTACGGAATTAGCTAGCATTTTAGAAGGAAATATTATTTTCCTTTAGGAAAAGGCAACAGCTTGCTGACTTTGGGATACACACTTTTTTTTCAGTGTTATTGGTCTCTCACTTTAAATAATTAATCAACAGGCTATAGACTTCTGTAATTCGTAAAAAAATACAACTAGGCTTCTCCGCCACAGTTTCACCTGCTCTTTTCAGAACAACAAAAATAGGAAGTTGACATCTCAGACAATTCGCAAGTTGCATTTTCACCACAAAAGGGAAAAGAAATGCAAGCTCACATTTCATCATCTTAATCAAAATATTAAGAAAATACATGGCACCAATTGAAGAAGCAACCATAGCAGTGTTACTACAGAATGCCAGGGCAATTCCCACAGCAGTTCTGTGGAATAGCCTCTGGAAAAGTTCTTCTGTTTAAAACGAAAATATAAATGGTTGTGATAGGGCTTAAGCTGCAGCCTAATAACAACTTATTTCAGAGCATTCAGTTTGAAAAGCAGACTCACGTCCAAAGCTTTAACTGCCTGTGTAGCACTTAGAGCAATTCTGTAGCAAAGAGCTGTTAAAGGAAACAACATCTATCTCTCCCTTCTGGGCCTAGTCTTCATGAAGTAGAAATAACAGAAAAATAAAGCATCTATAAAACACTGTATTTCTTTACTAAAGTAAATTCCAGTGAGTGCCTATAGTACTTTCCAAGTCCCTTCTACCTACCTAAAATCAGTCATTTTTCTCCATTAACATTTAGATATAGTTCTCTATATGTCCATTAACATCACAGTTCTGCTTATGCAACCTCAAAGAAAATGAGTTAAAATTAATTTTACAGTCTAATTTGGTCATAATAAAAATCCACACGGTTTTGTGTAACCACCTAAACAACTAAAATTGAAATCTTAGAAGTAACTGCTGAATACTTAGAGCTATCTGGGGACATTCACCATATCTAAGAGATTATTTCCTTCCTTTAGCAGTTTGTGAATAGGGGTGCTGCCCTATAGGCAATTTATAATTAATTGAACTCTGCAGGAATTCTCAGTTTCTTGAAGCAGTTCAACTAACCTACATATGCCCTTCCCTCCAGAACAGTGTTTCATTTTCCAGCTTTATTTTGAGCTAAATGTTTCCCTTAAGTATTCCTACTGGACAACTGTATTCATTTCAATTAACAACTACCTATTTGCTAAAATTATCAAAATATACATGAGGGAGTAAGTAATAACAAAAGCATTCCAGTTGTAATCCTGCTTCCCATGCATGAAGGTAAAGATTCAAGTAGAAAATAAAGAATTAAGACTTGTTTTCTACATGTGTAACAACAGTAAAAAAAGAGCTGTGCACTGCAAATATGCAGGACATGATACATTTACCACTGAGACATCTCCATGATTAATTCTACTCACAGAGCAGCCAGTCATCAACTTTCAACCCAGTCTATCCACAGCCTAAGTGCAGTGCACTATTCCTATCACTTGTCCTTCTCTGTCTGTTCTGCTTTTTACATTAATTGATCTCTCAGTTTTGTGCAGTGAAACAACTGGATGACTAAGCCAATAAGAACATTTGTCCAAGTAGGAAGCTATACCCAAGCACCACACCTGCTACCCACTCACTTGAGGGAAAAAAGACACTGTTCCATCACAGGGTTGCATATTACAGAGTCAAACATAGTCAAATAAGAAGTGAAACATTTAGGACAGAGTAGAACACTATTCAGGCTTCTCAAGAGCAGTGCAGTTCCCACAGCAATCAGTCATTTAAACAGGATGCATAATCTACACTGACAAGTCCTCTGAACACTTGGACAGGAAACCCATGAAACATCCTTTCAGTTTGGAACCCAGTTGTTCAAAGATAGCTGTGTCCTCCAAGAACTACCAGGAGAATAAAAATAATGCCATACTATCATAATGGAAGACAAAATGTTTTTAAAAATGTAATCAACAATGGAAAACAATATGAAAATTCTGGAACAGGCCCCCGAGACTCTCAAATGTGACAAGTAGCTGGAAATCATGCCAGTAAGTCCAGGAAAAATGCGCACCAACCAGAACCTAGAACTAGTCTAGCTTAGCACAAGAAATTAATTTCTCATCCATGATATTGACCCTAAAGCAAATAAGAAAGATAGCAAGGATAGCAACAATAGCAGGGGTGCTGACTGCCCAACCTCAATAAAAGCAGCAACATAAGACATCACTCAGGTACCACATTCCTTTGAGCCTCCCTTTGACTGTTTGTATTATAGCTGCCCAGAGGAACAAGCCTTGGCCCCCTGTTCCCACTGCAGCCCAGCCACACAGATGGTCATTTACCTCTCCAGACCCCCCAAAACCCCACTCTCCCACTGATCCGCATAGAAGCTGTTCTTCCCGTGACCACAAGGAGTACAAAACATCTGTGTGTTTTCAGAAAAAAAACAAAAAGCAGATGTCATCCACATGAGGCAGCAAGAATGACAACAGGACAAATGCAGCAAGATGTAAAATTGCTCAAGAGGACACCACTGTACTCTGACCTTAGAAAAACAAACCCAGCTACACCTTACAAGACTACATAAAAAGGAAGTTAATGTAAAAAAGTTTAAAAATGACAAGTTCAGTGTCGTAACTAAATGAAAGAGATTAAAGTAGTACATACATTCTTTAAAGCAATATGGTTTTAACTAAGTTAACTTCCCCTTAGAGACTGATGCTTTCCAACCCATGACTTTAGACACCAAAAATCATAGCAAAGATCAGGCAATTAAAACTAATAAATTTCAATAATGTTTAGGAATCAAGGCCTGCTCTCCAACATGTAAAACATGAAGCGTATAGCCCTTCTGCCAAAAAGGAAGGAACAGAAGTTATATGGATACCCTTAACAACTTAACAACTGTGTTAAGATTTCTCCAAATCATAGCAAATTAAAAATGGAACAATCCAACCAATCCATACAGAACTTAAAACTTTCAGTCTACTCATGCAGTTGCCCTTGGCACATTCCTAACACTAGGCAATTCAATTCTTTCTGCAGAACTAAGGGAGCTCAGAAGTAAAACTAATATAGAAAATTAGATGTCAGAAGCATTATGGTAGGATTTAAAATTATTGATGCTTCCTTCCAGAAATCTGAATGAATGAATGAAACATGTTTCTTTATTTGCTTTTGTTCCTAATGACATGCGTAGCCCATGAGGCAACATCATTCATAGCTTCAGTCCTCTTGTAATAGCCAGATATTTTCCCTCACTGAAGTAACTGCCTTGCTACTTTTTAGAGCTGGTAATTCAATTCTTCTAGGTTTTACTTTCACAAGACACTTCCATTAGGACAATATTGCCTTTAAGTCTTCCCATAAATTAACACCAATAAAATTGCCTTTTAAAGAAATTAAAAGTATTGGCTTGTAGGAGGACAGACAGGAGCAAAAAATAGGTCAGCTGAACTAGGCCATCCATTTATACCTCTATTTATCTGGTACCTTTTGGGAAACATTTTTCTCTACTTGATCTTTTTAGCTGTGTAAGAATTTTTTCATTCTAAAGCTGATGACAAAAGGGTAGCTAGAACAAGGCCCTCAGGGACACAAGCATTAACCTTCCTATACAAACCGCAGTCACTGAAACATCCTGACACCAGTATTCAGAGACACTTTAAAACAACAGCTCCCAGCCCAGAATGACAGTCCTAAAGCCCCACAAGCCTGATTGTGCTCTTCTGCTCCTACAACTTTCCTTACCTTGCTGCACTCTCAGCTTCCCTAGTAAAGCTACTGGCTTTGCACTCATATTGTCTCATCAATATTGGGCCTGAACACAATTTGGTTTCTTGAAGATGCAGAGGGACTCCAGACACAACTCCAACAATACAGACACTCTCTGGGGTCCAGGTTCCAGATCCAAAACTCCACAGCCGTACCAGAGTGCTCTCCTTTCATAAACACATTCTGATTGCTCAAATTTGAGCAAATAGTTCATGAGTTACGTTTATATTAGCATGTTTTTTTGTCAGATGAAGCAGGAAAATAAAGAGCTTAATCTCTCTGCAACATTCATGTGCTAGTTAATAGAAATAGAAATGCATGTCCATGCTCCATTTAGGACAGACACACAGAGCTGAGTTATCCACACCTGTGCTGGCATAACCATAGCAATTGTGGAGTACAACAGCTTCAGGAAAACACCAGGATGCAAACACTGCACTTCCTAATGGCACAGAGAGCTCCTGCTCTACCTAATTCACTTGTGCTTTACTCAGTTCCTTATCTGACCTTAACACTGGTGCCGCTCCCTAATTGAAGACTGTTTTATAAGACCAAGAAAAAAACATCATCTACCTTCTGATTTCAGTTCTAGAAATGCATACTTAAGGTACTCTTATAGTTTCACCTATTCCCAATATTGAGAAATGCATTACTATTTTCCCCATGCCAAAATGTTCTTTGTACTAAGCATACTACAGTAAAACTGTAGCAGTACACAATGCAAAATCCATGAATCTTAAATAGTAACAATGAAGAAGATAAAACATAATTTCAGTTTATTACAAACCAATGGCTTTAAGAGATTAATATAGAAGCCTCAGACTTTCGTTGCACTTATGATCAACAAATGTATATACATCAGATAATCTGAATATCTGCTTAACCTTCCCCTGCTTGCAGAGCTGATAACTTATATTTAGCTATAACAGCATCAAGGAAAAACACCCTGAACCTATTGCAACTTTAAAGTAAATTACATGCAATCCAAAACAAGAAATTCATACTACACGTGCAGAGTAGTACGCAGACATCCAGCCATACATTTACAAATACATAAGCATGTAAATGGAGCTACAGAACTATAGATTAAGGTCTACAGTTGATGACCTATGGAAACATGAGACATATCCATATATAGGTATCTACTGATAAGTATATAACTATTTACATACATAACTAAATACAGCAAAAAGTGCTGTAGAATTGAGGCAAGAATAAAAACAAAGTATATATTTGACATGCTATTTAAATTATTTGGAGTGCATGTAGTAGGCCATGAGGTGCCAGGTCAACATTACCACTTGCTCCTCCTGAATGATTCTTTAACATTCCGCAAAATCTGTACACAACCCTTTATTCCATGAAAACAGTAGACTTACACACAGCTCTTTGGAAAATGAGCAAACAGAACTTATTACCACACAAGCTACTTGACACAACCCAGAGCATTGCCTAACTGACTTAGTTTAGTTTCATGTGCCTGAAAGAACTGCAATTTTAGGCAGAGTTTGCAAGTTCTTATACCCCAGGGTCACTACAGCACTTTGTGGCTGTATTCAACTGCCTGTATGAAAATTCAGAATGGCATCTTTGAAGCAACGGAAACAGCACTCATTTCCTCAGAAGGGGACAAAAAAGCTGAATATTTAAACTGAATTATTGTTTGTGTAAAATTATATTTTCATATAACATTGAATGAAGAGTATTTAACAACACTTCAGAAGCCTCTGAAGTTTGGGTTTACTGAAATGACTATTCAGTCACATTGCTCCAGCCAGATTTGGTCCATGTAAAAGAAGCTTTATGAATGGCCTCAATGACTATAACCACACACAATGAAATAATGCGTTGACGTGTGCCCCCCACATACAAATTAACAGCATCTAGCTGAAATACAGTTAACAGAAACAAAACTCTAAAACTACATTTACACACAAATTTAAGCATAATATGAAAGGTGACTACTAACAGATCCATTATTTAACCCTGAAATGATAAAAATGCACAAGGCATATCTAAAGTGACAGTTGTCTATGACCTATTAACACATTGCTAAGAGCAGAGTGTCTTATAACTGATCAGCTGTACAACACACTTACGGGTCATTTTCTCCAAGGCAATTACTCTTTCTGTCACACTTCAGGGAAAATAAGTGCTCCAAACAGTTGATGTTTTTCCAAAAGAACCCAATTCACAAGAACTCCATACAAACCTCTGCTTACACCAATTAAATCTTGGTTTTGAAGTTTCAAGAAACAGTTTACCATCTAGCTGATTCTACCAAAGCGTTTTTCCCAGTTAAGCTTTACAGATAGAAATAATATCTCTTGAAAAGACAGCAAGCACTTTACAACACATATGACAAAGCATTAGTGCTTCTAACAATATATTACTAGCATGAAACTCATTAAATAGATACTAGAAAACATCGCTCACAAAAATATCTACGCAGTGGGATTTAAAAAAAAAATAATGCAGATAGTAAAAAAGATAAATGTTTTATAAGTTTCCAGATTATATGCCTGCCTTATAAATTTGAAAGATATCTTCACAGATACTCAAGAGATGCACTAACAGTATTTGAATCAGAAAGGCAAATGCACATTAATACACAGCCAAGCTTTTAAGAGGGGCATTTCTGAAGTGCTACAGTTAAATAGGTATTTCTGGTATCCCTAATGCTGTTGCAGAATCAGAACAAAATCTATGTCATGACTGTCATCAGTATGTGGACTTTCACTATGTATCTTAGTAGTTTTAAGCAGTGATTTAGTACATTGTAGATTGTTCATTCTTTTTAAGCAGCCTTTAGGCACTGCCTTTTCCTGAAAAAAAACCACCAAAAAACAAAACAAAGACAAAACCCTCAAAAAATGCACAAAGCAAGTTTTATAACATCTGGTGTAGCACTTCCTATGATCAGCTACATTTTATCCTTACAACTCAAGCACATTCCATCTCCCATTTTTTAAAATAGCGTTTTCACAAAACAATCAGTTAGAAGTGCTTAAATATAAAAACGTAAAAAATAAAACCAACTAGAGGTAAAAAAGCACAGAAGCTTGTTTTTTACTTGTTTCAAACCATCCAAATTCCCTTTCATACTTCAGAAAACAGCACCTTGAGTACTTTACTGTCTCCAAACCTAAAAGTTTCAGATTAGACAGATTGAACAGAACACAGACACACAATATGCAGTTGAGCTAGTTACCTGTGCCCTCTTGAATAAAAGGTATAAAGAGATCTGTGACTAGGTGCAACGAAGTTGTTAAAAATAATCATTATTATTTAGACTGATGATCTAAGACAAGATCATTTTGACACCACTACCTCCAAACAGCAGCTGAGGGTCCCCTACACAGTAACCATCACAAAAAAAGAAAAAAACATTCTCAGCCATACACAGTGTTCCATGACAACAGATTAGCCAGACATGTAACTCAAAAGAATGAGCAAGATTGTCATATACCACAAAACAATTGAAACATAACATCTGATTTTTGAAGGTAAAGCTTCACACTATTCATATTCCAGTTATCCTATAGCAATGGCAACCTACATCAAACAAGAGAAATGCGAGTGTCAGAATGCCTTTGTCATGACTATAACGTAAAAAACCAAAAATGTGTTAATTGTGGGTAAATTAAAATTTAAAAAGAAATCAGCAAATAATATTTATCAAGGTCTTTCTAAATTCTAGAATAGCTGTTTTCTTTTCCTCCATATGGAACTTTGACTTCCAACCCTTGTTTGATGTAAGACACATGTTCATTACAAAAAACTCAGAACCTAGACTATGCTGGTTGTATTCATACAGTGTGAAACACCAAGAGGAAGTAATCTATACTTATTTCCTTCTGCCCAAATAGCAATGTCAGCAAAAACCCAGGAAGAAGTACACTCCTGGATATACTGCAACCACAGTAGCAAAACCCTAACCTATATTATTCTAGGAAAAAGCCCACTTGTCCCCATATCCACCTATACATGATTACTGGCAAGGCTTACAGACACATCTGTCCTGTTTTCAAACTATCCACTTCATTTAATCCTAACTGTGCACACCCAGAGTACTGAAGTGATCTACTAATAAGTCCTGCTTACTTCCTAGTGCAAATTAATTAAATAGATTTGATTTCCAGCAACAAACTTGCTACTGGTGCCCAGATTATAGAATTTATCTTGTAATTGGGAGGGAGGTGGGGAGGCAGTGGTGGGGTGGGTAATAATCAACTTTCCAGCTTCCAAGCGGAAGTTGTTTCCAGGTATGTCAATGGCATTATTAAATTGCAGTCTTAGTCATCTACACTCTGGACTTTCAATAGCAATCAGCCAGGCTTATCAGCCTACCTGTGCACACCTCCAGCTTCTCTACCCTCTCCTCCAGCACTCCTTGGCACCCATCACGTACCTTTAGTTCATTCACTCAGGCCTATACACAACTCTCTAAGCCTATTATATAACTCAACGCATTCAAAGGCAATAAAGACCTAAAGGTAGAGAATTGTTTTCATTTGCATTCACCCACTATTCCATTCATATTTTAGATTCCATTTGACTTGGAAATGAAGCGATGAGTAACAGCAATTCCTATTCCACAAACTTGCCACTATTTAACAGCCACAGAACATCCTGCACTTAAACGAGAAAACACAACTTCCTCCCTTCTCACCCCTCAAAAAATATCTACTAATTCTTCAACTAAACAGAATACTGAAACTTATATCCCCTTTACCTCTCTTTCCTTCTCCCTTTTCAATCATTTCAAAGAGGACCTAAGCATGGCTCTGTTAAAACAGCCAAATACACCCCAGAACACATACCCCAAAAAACCTCAAAATACCCCAATATATTCATAGCGAAAAAAAATTAAGAAATCGGCAATCATGATTCTTGTCACCACACTAATCTATGTCTGCTTTACTATATGAAGGTGAATATAAGAGCTGAAGACCAACATCCTAATTTCCTGGTTTTCCTTTAATTTCTGATACAAAAATCAAATATGAAAGTTTGAAATACAAAGTGTTAAGAGGACAAAAGAAATTTTCAACACAATTCTCCCCAAAACATTTAACACACTTTCAGGTAATACATCTTCTTCCTGAAATGTCTTGCCCATTAGTTCCTATAATCCTATTTTCCCATTTTTACCAGTATTCTCTTTTCTTTCTGCTACAGGAAAGCAGTGGGAAAACTCACTGCCTATACAGCTGAAAGCTTCAGAAACAACATGCTGTCATATAGAGAAATTGAAACAAAAGCTATTTTTCCATACAGAGGTGCCACTGCTTCAAAGAAAGGATGATAAAATATGTATTGTATACCATTTGACTACAACAAAGCTAAAACATCAGGATAATTATCAGATATGAAATGGTAGAAGCGGATTAGGAGATCTAGAACAAAGTACTTAACATAGAGATTACTAAAAACGTCCCGCATTTTGCACTAGTCAAGGCCAGCCTTTCTGTAAAGTATATATAATCTACATGAACAAGACGGACTCATCAGTACAAGGCAAGATGTCGATTCGTGTTAAATAGCAATTATATTACTAAAACTATGACTTAAGAAAAGCTTCTGTCAAATTCTGTAACCTTTAAGCTCTCATGTGAAGACTTAGAAGGGTCCTATCGCTCCAATGGCGTTCTTCATTTCACACGTTTCTCTCCTCCTTTCCCACACGCTCAGATGTTTCAGCAGCATACTTTTAGTATTTGCAAAATCCTGCCCAAAGAGCGTGGCCGATTTCCCACGGGCTCCCTCCCCACCCTGGATGAACTCGTTACTTCCCAAAGTCCACTTCCTCTTCCACCCCTGGACCTGCCAGCGCTCCCAACGCCCCTCCGCCTTGCGCAACATCCGCGGCCTCCTCCCCACATTTCGGACAATCTCCGATGCGACACTTACATCGAGATTTTTTTGTTGTTGTTGTTCCCAGACCACTTGCACAGACTGACAGCTTAAAGGGCTAACGATGTGCTTTTAATCGCAAAGAGCGACGCGTAATAAAACGAGCTACAAAGACAGATACGGAGGGCACTAACCCCTCCTTCAGCTCTTCTGTGGGTCAAGCTGCATTTTGATATTAAGTATTTAAATGATATTGAAAAGTGCCAGCAACATCTGCCCAATCAAAATTATTGTTCACAGCTCAGACCACCAGTTCAAAAGATAAAACTCCCGAGATATTGTAACAGCCCGATAAAACAGCTAAAATAAACGAGGAAAAGCACTAATTCTCCAATAGATTTTTTCCCCGAGCGCACACGTTAACCAAAGGCTGACGGTGAACTGATCTGGAAGGAAGAAAGGACGAGGGATACAGGCAGGGCTGCGATGGGGGATGGGAGATGTTAGGGAAGGGAAGATGAATATTCCTCCAAGGACTATCAATACATTTAACACATCTCCTCGGAAAGAAGAGAAATCTCAAGCAGGCAGCTACAGGGGCAGATAAAAGGAGAAGGAGGGAAGGAGTGCCCGATTATCCCCAGCTGACATCATAGACGGCAACCCTGCAGAAAAGGGGCTGCAAGGGCGAGGAAGCGCTCGCAGCCCCCCCCGCCCCGCCTCTGTCCCCTTTATGTGCTCAGGGAAGCAGCGGGGCGGGTGGACGAGGAGGCTCCCGGTCAATTTTGCAAGAGCCGATGACCACCAGCTCCCCAGGAGCCGGGAAGGGCCGGGGCCGCGGTGACAAACCTCCCGGGGCCGGGGGGCAGGAAGGAGGCTGAATCCAGGCGGACACGCTCCCTCCCCCCGCCGAGCCCCGAAGTGGCGGTGGGCACAGGGAGCCGGCCGAGCCCCGNGCCGACACGGACACGACACGGCCCCGCCTCCTCCCGCCCGCCCGCGCACGCGCGGCGCCCGCCCCGCCCCGCCCCGGCACCGCTCCACGCCCATTGGCTCTCCCGACCGCCGCCTCGCCCTATTGGCGGCCGCGCACGCCAATCACCGGCCGGCCGGGCTTCGAGGGAGCGTTCGCTGGGCTCCGCGCCTCGCCCCGCTCAGGTGCCCCCCCCCGTTTCCCGTGGATCGGACCGCCCGAAGGGCGCCTCATGGGGCGCTGGAAGGGACCACTTGGCGCGCAGGGGGGAGGCTGAGCGGAGTGGAGTGGAGCGGAGCGCGGTTTCCCCTGGCTGGAGCACAATGGGCGGCGGTGGGTGCCCGCGGCGCCGCGCCGGGACGCAGCGGCATCTCGGGACATGTAGTCGCGACAGCGGCGCGTCCCGGGGCTGGGGGCTCGCGCAGCGTCCCGCTGAAACGCCCGGATCAGAAGGGTCCCGCCCCGGGAGGGAAGCCCGCAGCCGTGGGAAGTGCCGGGGGTCCCTGCGGTGGCTGTGCCGAGGCGCGGCGGCGGTGGACGCCGGGCAGCGGGAAGATGGCGGGGCGGGCCGGGGCAGGGGACAGGGACGGGCGCGGACACCTGGCTGGGGACCGCTCCTCGCGTACTTGTATGTATGTCNCCGCCGAGCCCCGAAGTGGCGGTGGGCACAGGGAGCCGGCCGAGCCCCGGGGCACACAATAGCAGGTCACCCCCAGGGATGCGACCCTCGCCCGCCCCGACACCCCCTGGCTCGCGGGGGATGGGGAAGGGGCTGCGGGTCACCCCCCGCCCCGGGGGGCGGCAGGAGCCNTCCTCGCGTACTTGTATGTATGTACATTAAGTATATATATGTGTGTTTATTAATTATATACATATATATATATGTAACTGTATATTCTTTATGAAGTGTGTCTATATATATATGTATGTATATGTATGTGTGTGCGGATGGATAGATAGATAGATAGATAGATAGATAGATAGATAGATAGATAGATAGAGATAGCTACTTAATAAAACGTCCGCAGGCGAAGCTGAATCTCGGCAGTGCCGCCGGCAGGTGTCCGCGGGCTCCGGGCCGGTGCCGGGCGGGGAGAGGGTCCCGCAGCCCTCGGCACCGCAGCGGGAGGGCTCAGGCACTCCGCGCCTTCCTATTTCAAACATCGCCTAAAAGCTCTGCCTTACGTCGTGTTGGAGGATTTGGCAATGTGCTATTTCATTCTTTATATTATAGGGGAAAGTTAAACTTCTTCATGTTTGGTGTCCTAATGACATTTATAACTTCTGCTTTAGCAAAGCAAAGTAATTGTAGAGGTGTGCGTATGTATAGCCTAAGAGC
Source organism: Melanocharis versteri (assembly GCA_013397845.1). Classification (NCBI taxonomy): domain Eukaryota; kingdom Metazoa; phylum Chordata; class Aves; order Passeriformes; family Melanocharitidae; genus Melanocharis; species Melanocharis versteri. Next base: position 958,425 of record VZTG01007065.1, read on the forward strand.
TTAATAAATATTCCAAGTGAAGTCTTTTAAAATGCAGTTTTATTGGTGGAGATCTACACGGCCGTGAGTGATGCAGTTGATCCGATAGAAGTTTGTCACACAGGCAGATGATAAAGGTCCATGTGGAGAAGCATAACCCGGTTAAGTCACTCCTGCCCAGTCTCTCGTTCTCTACTGCTCATTCCCTGCCCCGGGAGCGTGTGGCGCTTGCAGTCACGCCAACACAACCCCTGTCGGACAGGACATCGAACCGGCTCAGGGAACGCAGGCAGCTGCAATATAAGCCCCTAGAAAATCAGTGTGTTTTCTTTTCAGACCGTTCAATTAGTCTGGCTTTGTAACCAAAAGAAACCTACAAAAATCTTGGTCTTCCAGCGTTGGTGTAAGATATTACTGTTTTAGGAGGCTGCGAAAGAATACCACTTCCACACCAGAATGTGCAATGGCACATTACAACCCTCAGCCCAATTCAGTGCCCACCAACTCACCATCTTCCTAGTGCAGGCAGGCTCTAAGACATGGCATAGGACCCTGAACTGCAGCAGCTGCTGCATGGACACACATTTCCTTCTCCTGCATCTGCTACAGACACAACCATCTCTGGCAGAGGGGTAGGCTGGAGAATTGAGAGGCTTAGCATTTTCATATGACTTGCTGCAGACTTCAGCATCTTATAAAGGCATTGGGTTTTTTAGCTGTTGATGCTCATCAACTTATATACAGCAGACATAAGGACACAAGGAGCCGGGAAAGGGCATCAGTTCTGTGCCGAGGTTTAGTGAAGCCTGAGCACTCCACACAACCACATCAGCTGTCAAAGCTCAGTCTCCTCTCCATGTCCTTTGCACCATGCTTTTCTTGTTTTAATCCCTCTCTTTCTTTCCCTTTTCCTTCTCCAAACCTCCTTTTCTACAATACCAAAAAGCAGCTTTAAAGGGAAATACAGAAATTAGAGAGAGAGACCAGAGACCACAAGGATAGCTGGGGCTTGGATCATCAGACAGTTTTTCCATGTCACCTTGCTGGATTTCCATCTGCTAAGGAAGGTTGCTGTTTGCTCAGCAGTTGTCCTGGCAAACCTGCTCCCAGTGCCAGATGGCAGGTAACTTCAGAAAAGTGATACTTGAGACTACACAACCAATTAATGAAGCCTTGAATGTTATATGGTTTTCTTCATTTATTCACACAAACGAGTTATAGAGTAGGGAAAGAAAGATTATGATGAATCTGATATTGTTATTGCCTGACATGGAAAGGACCCAGTTCTCAGTCTGGCCTCATTCATAATCTGTCACTGAACTGTAATAAACTGTTGTAAACCAGTGAGTGTAACAGTGGCCTTCCGTTTGGGTTAACTGATAAGAAGGTTATACAGTCTCAGAAGACAAAAAAAGCCCCCAAACTAGGTGTGTGTCACTAGCTAAAACAAAGGTATGTATAAAACAAAGAAATTAGGAATAGCGTGGAGAACTGTGCCTGGCATTGTCTGCCTGTGCATGTGTACCTGTGCCTGTGAGAGCTGCCTGTGAGAGCAGACAGTCCTGAGCACAAACCCAACAGCACCAGTTGTATCTCCCACAGCCCTGCAAATGCTGCATGAGGCTGTCTCATGTCTGTGCTCTGAACAGACACCTAAAGCTGCAGCAGCAAAAATAGCATTTTAATTAAGAGTTTTGATCTGAGGCTCATATTGTCTGGGTTAACCCCAGACATCTGACCAATGCAGCATGTGTGCATGAGTGCGTATTTGTGTAGCTGTAGGACAGGGGCGGAAAAACAGACACACAGCGTGAATTACTCACCCTACAGATAGAACAGGAAGTTTGAACCCAAATCTGTAGAAGAAAATTCTAGTTTTGTCTTAACAATCCATACAAGTATGGTCCTTGAAGAAAAGCAAGTAAATCACCTACAGCTTTTCTATGATCTCATTTTGCCTTGCCGTGCACTACTCCAGCTGCTGCAGGGAAGGAAGACAGACAGTTTTTTCTCTTCCAAGGTGGCTTCTCATGTTTCCACAAGGTAAACATGGTGTAAATTGGTAAATGTGCTACCTGGCCTGCATACCATGGTGCTGCCCAGTCAGTGGGTGGGACTACCACATGTTCCAGTTTACCAACCTTCAGAGGTTTCCCTCAAGCTGAGATGGAGCACAGGCTCATGTCAAAGCTGTTTGGCTTCAATGCCTCCGTGGCTTGGAGCTGTGTTCAAAACCCAGTGCCCAAAAGCGTGCTTCAGAAAGAAATCAAAGAACTGGGGTGGGAGGGAAGGGTGAAAGAACCCTACAGCTCTGAGTAAGGGCATCACCTCCTATGGTTTTAATTCCTCCTTTGTCCAGCAAAACAAGACCTTGTGTATTCCTTGTAATTTTGTGTGACTACATTACAATGATCACTCACTTCGTCACCAGTTTCTTCTCCCCTTTGCAATAATCTGCAGACTCTTAGACTTTCACTATTTGGAGTAATGCAAAAGAACCATAATTCACTATAATACTTTATGGTGTTGTATAATTAATAATGTAATACTGAAATTATGATTAAATTATGATCACTATATCCTATCCATGAAAGCTCAATTAATTTCATCTATACTGAAAAGTTTTTGTAATCAAAATTATTTAGGATAAAAAATAGATGTTAGCATTCATAGATTTCAAAATAACACTCCTGAAATATATTTTAAGTGCAGTTAGTTGGAAGTTTTCTAAAAATATGGTGTTTCAATGGAAAATGCTGTTTCCGTAAAAGTTACATTTTCCACAGGAAACAATTTTGCCAATGTTTTTCTGCTTTCTGACAAAAACAATGCACTGTTATACTTACAGATGCAGAAGTGTCTTTACCATTGAAGTCAGCACAACTTGGGTTAGGGACTCAGCACATGAAAGAACTGGAGCATGGAGTATAAATGCCAGGAAGCTGTTGACCAGCTCAAGGGTACACATAAAAACTAAGTCCGAGTGAAACATTTGTCTTTGATCTGACAAACTGAAATGCAATGTGTCTTTCCACAAATGTCAAAATGTTTCATGCTGGTTGAAAATAGTTAAATGAAACATTCAGGAATATCAGTATCACATACTTTTTGTATACTCTTATCCTCAAAACATTTCAGTATTTAGTCACTTCTATTTCCGAAGAGGATAAAAATAATGTATCAAGTTTTCTGACTGATCTTCAGCTACAATTTAACCACTTAGATTATAAGTAACAAACTAAAAGACAGGAACCCCCATGGAGTCTCAAAATTCTAATTTCGAAAACAAAAGGCATTGTGGACAATAGATCTGAGGAAGATACAGAGTATCCTTTGTATACTACAAATAAATTGCACTTCTGATTTAAACTTGAAACTAATCTCATTTTAAGTGAGTCATAAAGACCTGATCAGTGTTTGTATAATATGTTCCATTCATATTCATTAAGTGCCATGTGACTGCTGGATTTCTTGACATTTGCCTCTATTACTCTCAGTTTAGCAATGACAGACTCCTGTAATTACCACTGGAAATACTCCTACTACAATTTAATTTTACCTGGCTTGCTTAGCTTTTATTTATTTACCATCTTCTGGGATTCATTGTGTGATATTGCTAAAACCCTTTAAATGTGACATTTCTTATGCAGGTAATAAATATTTTAGACCAGAATTACGAGTTTCATGATCTGTGCATATTTTGGAATCCTGTCTAACTGTAACATACACCCCCCCACCCCATACAAACACAGTTTCAGTACATAGAAGAAACTTTGTTCTTGCTGCAGCCCTTACTGAAGCAGCATTGAGGTTTAAAGTGGGTTTTAGGTATTGCTAGCATGCAACTGACACAAAAATAAGTGTGTGCATTATGATCATCAGCATAATCTTCTACCATGACCAGCTCTAAAAAGAAAACAGCTGTGAAATACTGTCTAGACTTAAAATGTTTCTGCTTTTTTTTTAAATTTCATTTAATTAAAGATTATTGACTGAGGTACATCTTTCATTTTTGTAAGTGAAAAAAAAAGTGCCAGAATACAACCAAGATTTTCTGCAAGTTTTTAGCAGTATTAAAATAAATAGCATATGGGTTTCAAATTAATTGTTGTGTCTCCTTTTGATAGTTGCTGTTCGATAGCCTCACTGTAAATCCATCCCTGAGAGGCCCAATGACTGTTATTTATACATGCCACTATTAATGCAGCAGGAAACCTGCTTTGTGCTATTGGATCAGGAAAACCAGGAGCCATTTTCCATCTGTATCTTTTGACCTTATTAAAATTGGACACAGAATTTCTGTATTCAATCTTGTGTCTCGGCAGTGCCTCTGGCCCAGGGTGGGGGGCGTGGGTTGCTGCGGGCCAGCTGCAGCGCTGCGGTGGGCTGCTTCGGGGAACCTCATTTGCCTCCTTGTGACAAAGCTTTCCTCGAGGGTATTCCCCAGGCACAGCCGCAGCACATCTGAAATGGAAATAGCAGCAGCAGAAGGGAAGCCTGTGCACAGGGCAGGCTAGGTATCTGTGCTCTCGAACCTTTGCCTGCAAGTATCAGAAGAAGCAGCATTTTAAAAAATTGGCATATTTAAAAGACATCAGGGAAGTATCTGGATGTTCTAATGGGAGGCACTCATTCAAAATGCGATTCTGAAACACGTAATTGAATAAAAATGAAGTTTGCAGTATCCCTTGGAAGAAAAATAATCTTAGTTTGAAATTTTGCATTGATGAATCGGAAAGATTAGTAAAAACTGAATGAGCTTTGCTTTATTTATCTTGTTTAGTTATTGTGAATCAGCCTCGAGAACAGAAGAATGAACCAGTTCTATTTCAGGGTTCTTATCCATTAGTGTAGCAATATTTGTATCATCCTTAAACAAACCTTAGATTTGTTTGTCTCTAGTTTTATATTCATCAGTACACATTAAAGTACTCCCACTTCTCTAAAATGCATCTTTAATGAAAATAAAACAAAAAATTGCTAGATAGAATCTGAGCAAAAATGATTAAACACTGCTCTTTTACCTGGCATGAGCATTCTCTGGATGCACATACTATTCAATTTTATTCTGAGAATCCTATTAAAATAATAATAACAAGGACAGAGACTGCTAATGCATTAGATGGACTGGTGAAACCGAGCTCCCTAAGAGTCTCTCCCGTGAAAAGCCTGCTGTTATGACCATTAGTAGTCATAACGGCCAGTTCAGATTCTCAACCATTTTGTAGCTTAAAAAAGAATTTTTTTTAATAGTCTCTTAAGGGAAATAATAAGCTTTATAGTTTGGGAGACAAAACCAGATGGGAAGGGAAAAAAAAATTAAAACTAAAGACACCCCTCCCCCTCAAGCCCACAAAAATTATACTATAGGGAGCCACCCTATATATGACCAGATCTGTTTTTATATTAACTTCAAACAAATATGGGTATAGTTCTGACTTTATTCTCTAATGTGAATTTTCTCCCCACATTTCAGTGAAAGGTTTGTTGTTATATCTGTGCATTATAGCAAAGTGACATAATCCCAGCATATACTGTGTCCAACAAAATTCATATTTCATTATCAGAGAGCACAACAATAGTTCCATTGTGTAGGGCAGCTCTTCTCGGAGGTGGAAGGAAGGCTGCACACAAGCTTCCAGAGTGGTCCAGAAATACGATAGTGACACCAGACTGGCTCATGTAAACAGGAAATCAAACCAGGATGTAAACTGGACTGCTTCCATATTCAGTAATATTCAGCTAAAAATAAACAGTTTGAATAGAGGTAGGGAAGCCAATTCTCTCTGTAAACTCATTTTTCAACTTGAATTTTTCAAGACCTCATAGAAAAATTCAAATAAAATGAGTGTTAGTGTTGCTGTATCAATATGTCAGTAGTGAGATTGCATTCACTTCCAGAAGGCCTACTAGTGTGAAAAGGACAATGGAAAGTCTCTTTCCAGAGAATAATAAGAACTTGGAGATGAAGACTGAAAAGGGACATGACTGATCTATAAGTATATCAAGGGATTAAAAAAATACAAGGAGAAAGAAGTTCTATTTAAGCTAAAAGACAATGTAATCATAAGAATAAATAAATACAGACTGTGAAATCTAGAACTGATGAGCCATCTCATTCTGAGAAGATTAAGGGGTTCTCAATCAGCCCACACAGAGTGAGGGGGAGAAGCTGAGGGTTTTTTTGTAAGAGTATTATCTAATGCTACTGCTGTCTTCAAGAGCATCATGTGGAGTTCACCTGGGAGCTCCTCTGCAGTTTGAAGTTCCTTATGAATTCTCTGACTGTTGAAATTAGGCCAAACTGCTCTCCCACTTTAGGAATAGGCGAATATAGGGTAAGAACTGGAAAAGAACAGCAAAAGTCACCGAGTCCAAGCTCCTGCCATCACATGTAAACCTGAATATAATCAAATTAATAACACTGTCAAGCTTCATCTCCAAATAAATCACATTATTTGTGTCCACTGGCCACACAAGAAGACTATTCCAAAACCTTGGTGCTATAACTCTGGGAGGTTTTTCTTATTTTCAGCCTCAGTTTTTCAAGGATATTCTTTCTGGCACAAAATAACCCTTCATCACAATCATCTTTGTTTCACTACATTAGAAAAGTCATGCTTTTGCTCTACTCTTATGTCATAAACTGCTCATCATTTCTAACAGGGTCTTCTGCATAGCTGGAGAGTCAAATCAATTCTTTAAGATTAATCAGTCTTTCTTGGATGGGGAAGATTAGGTATGTGCCAAGTTCCAGATTACTGAAAAACTTCCCTAACCCCTGCATCTGCTTGCTGGGGATGAAGGCTAAAAGTGACAATGAGTAGATGTGCTTCTGAAGGAAAATAAGGAAACACAGAAGGAAGCTTTTTGGTTAGTTTCACTGCTGGAAGTATGTAACTTCCCAGAGCTATGCTTGCTGCCTGAGAACAGCAGCAAGGAATGGCCAAAAATTCTCTAATGGGTGGCTGTCATTATTCCCACCTGGAGTACTGCATCCGGCTTTGGGGTCCTCAGCACAAGAAAGACACAGACCTGTTGGAGTGAGTCCAGAAGAGGGCCACCAAGATGGTTAGAGGGATGGAGCACCTCTCCTACAAGAAAAGGCTGAGAGATTTGGGTTTATTCCACCTGGAGAAGAGAAGCCTTTGGGGTGGTCTAATTGTGGTCTTTCAGTACCTGAAGGGAGCCTACAAGAAAGATGGAGAAAGACCTTTTACAAGTCCATGTAGCGATGGGATATGGGGGAATGGATTCAAACTGAAAGACAGTAGGTTTAGACTAGATGTTAGAAGGAAGTTCTTTGCAGTGAGGATGGTGAGACGCTGGAACAAGTTGCCCAGAGAAGTTGTGGATGCCCCATCCCTGGGGCAGGCCAAGACGGATGGAGCTCTGAAGAGCCTGGTCTACTGAAAAGTGTCCCTGTCTGTGGCAGGGGGTAGGAACAGGATGATCTTTAAGTTCCCTTCCAACCCAAACCATTCATGGCACATTCCATTAACAGCTAATCAAGGCTTTGGCATTGCCACAGACTATGTGACACTGGAATAGGACCCAGAAACCAAGTAAGCCAACTGGCCTAGCCTTCAAGGAGGGCTCTTTCTTGACAAAACAGTCCACTCTTGTCGCCTCAGGCCCATTGAAAATGTTGGATAAGGTGCCCGGTTTTCTCTCCCCCGAATGTAGAACTTCCCTAGAAACCTGCAGGCTGTGGCAGGAGAAAAGCCCAGACAGACTTGGCTGTGAGCCAAACATCTTGGTTCAAGAGTCACAGTTCTGACCTGGAGACACACAAAGGATATCCTGGATGGCAGAGGTAGGATTTCAGTGACTGCCATTAGAAAGAGGAATCACATATAGTAGAGGTGGTGCATGTTCTCATTCATGTGCAAGCTCTGAAGGGAAAGGATATTACACCATCTAGATGCTGATGAGAAGGTGTAAATGCAAACTCTGGGACAAGGCCTGTAATGGAACTGCCCTCCAGTGCAATGGATTTTACTCTAACTTCCACCCTGTTCCTAGTTCTCAGGTCCCCAAGGATTGCCTTTCTTCCTTCTTTAGCCTTCTGCCACCAAAAAGTTCATTAGCATGTTCTTATTTCAATAATTAATGAAGGTGATGAATAGCACCATTGAATGATCCTGTGCTCATGACTGAATTCTGAGAAATTCCACTTGCAAAACAAACAAATCCAGAAAACCAAAAATACTAGAACCTTAATTCCAGAAGTTAAGACTGTTCCATTTTCATAGTACAGACTTTGGGCTTCTTAGTTTCATAGCAAACTAAAGTGGATGATAAAATCTGTAATTATGAACTAAAATAGAAAGAGGAAGACAAGAATGATTCGGTTGTGATAAAAGTAAATCTGCACAAAGAATGAGGGTAAGATACAATGCAGCTGTTACATTTCAGCATCACTTATTGAAGAAAATTAATATCAAGCTCTTTTAAAATTCTCCTTTTTCCTCCTTTTATTTAGCTCTTATGTACAAAAATGCAGTAATTGCTTGAATAAATGAGTCATAAAACTATTTTGTACATGTATTTAACTATAATTTTCAAGCATGCACTCTTGAAAGTGCAAAGACCTCAGCATTAACATGACTTGCTTGCAGTATTGATTGTACGTATGTTTGCTGGTTAATTATTTAACTTTGAAACTGCTCACTGCTTTTTTGTTCCTGGTTTTTCTACCAATTTATACTTCTGGCAAGTATCAATTTCTACTCATCACAGAAGAAACTCTACTTGATTAGAGTTAGAAACCATTATATTTGGTTATATTTTCTAAGTGCAACATGTTCTCTGTACATGGCCAGATGTATAGTCAGTAGGCAATATTCTGCAAACATGGGGGAGTTTGCTGTTTTCACATCAATATGAACCGTCTCAGTCAAAATGCAAAATTCACACTCACTGCCATCTGGATGGTTGTAAACACAAAGTCCCCAGACAATATTGTCCGGGGACTTTGTGTTTACAAATGGAGAATGGCTTTCCCTCCTTTACTGATGTAACTTCAGAAACAAAATTGGCGAGATAAAAATCACCATGAGGTATTATAGCACATACTAAGCATTTTCAAAGCATTTGTGTCAAAGAATTTAACAGGATGTAAGTTATTAATATCAAGGAAACAATGGCATAAACATGTGGGCAGAGCAACAAAGATAAAAGTTGTGCCTTTCATTACAGAGAACATCAAGCAGATCGAAAGTATGCATGATGGAGAACACACTTGAGTATTTCTAATTTACAACAGCAATAATCACTGACAATGTAAAAAAATAATAAGAGGCAAATTTCTTCCACTAACATTTTTTGAAGTTACAACCCTGCAAAAGACACACTGCCTGGACCATTAGTATTTTTTACAAGTTAATATGGTGTCAGTGTGTTGGAAGGATATATCTGCTAAGTAGCCAGGAAGTCTCCTGAAACAAGATACATAATTGACAAACATTTAATAGGTAAAATCTGCAATATATACATACAGGCTGTCTTCTTGGAAATACCTGCAGAATCCATTAGCAACTCTTTGGATTACATTATTTTTCTCCCAAACAACCAAGAACCCAAGAGCCTTTAACATAGTAATGCACTTACTGTTTTTTTCCATAATCTATCTGGCAGTCAATGAGTAGGTAACAGCATGTCTGAATGCTTTGAATACTAAATACAAAAATAGAGAAAGCCAAAATACTCTCAGGTCCACACACAACTACTAAAGTAGAATGCTCACAAAGATAGCTGTACTCATGGTTTAAATCTGCTTTTAATTTTAGCTTTTATTTGCATTATACAAATCTAGTCAAGTCGACAGTCATATACTGTAAAACTGGTATAACCAAATAAACAGCCTTTTAATATGCTCAGCAAAATTCACCATTCCTGAAAAGCCTGATCTCTGGTTAAGTGCAAATCTACATGTTGCCTGAGTTGTTTTTTGGGTTTGCTTTGTTTCATTCTACATGAAACATGAATGGTTGTCTTCTATATTGCTCACAGAAATGGAGATCCACAGGAGAGCAAACACTCAGCAGGATTTTTATTAAGAGGCTTCTCAAATGCAGTGATGCCAGAGCAAGGGCACAGCATTTTGGAGCTGTCTCCTGCATGTACTTCAAAGGCAGGGATCCAGCTGCCTAACTGTGTATCCATTTAATTCATCTCCCTTAAAGACAGCCCAGAGAAGCCGTTGCTAAAGTTATTGCTCACTGTCCTGATACCAGTTTTTAAGCAGGACTGCAGAGCAGACCTTAAATACTCTGAGCTAATACCTGTACTGATTCAAACAGAAGAAACAATAATGAGTGAGAGAATTCATAGACATCAGGATAAATATGGTACGAGGAAGAGTCAACATGGTCTTTGTAAAGAGAAGTTGTGCTTCACTTATCTACCAAAGCCCTCTGACATGTCAATAAAACGTTGGCAGCACAGATCTGTTTGATACCATCCGTCTGGATTTCCAGAAGGCACTTTAAAAGTTGCCTGCCTTGAGGCTCTTGAGGAAGCTAATCAGACACGAAGAAATGTTCAGAAGATGGGAAGAAAGGAGGTAAAGTATTAGTTGCCTCTCACAGTAGAAAGAGATCACACATGGAGTCCCACATGGCTTTGTGCTGAAGTCTGCATTGCTCAACACAGATCACAAGGGATCAGAAAACAGTGTCAAAAAGGGATGAAAATATTTGCTGATGGCACTGAATTAGTCAGCGATACAGACTATGGCTGATTGCAGACTCACGTAAGAACTTCCTACCACGTAATGACTAGGCAACAAAAATTCACTGTAGAGGAATGTAAAATGAGGACAAACATTGCTAAAAATCACTACAAAAGGAATAAAGAATATAAAATATTATTTTGCTGTTGTATAAATACATGACATATCCACATCTTCAGCAGTGTTTATAGTTATGTGTCCATCTGATGAAAGACATAGAAGTCCTGTAAAAGATACAGATAAGTGCAACAAGTATCATTAAAGACGTGGAGTGATTACAGGATGAAGAACAATAAAATAGATGAAGGGTTTTTTTTGTGAAAAGAAAACATGTACTAGAGAATAATAAAATCAGGAGTAGCCTGAACAAGGTGAGTAGGAAATAACTGTTTCTTTCAGCCCAAAATCTGGAAGATATCAAGTCTTCACTCATCACATTATTAACCAACAGGACTTGTGCCAGGATATTGTGGTACCTGAATTCAAAACAAGAATTTGATAAATTCATGGAAGAAAAGGACACCTAGGACTATTCAGTACAAACCCAGATCAAATAGTTTAGGAAGCCACAGAATTGCTGATCAGCAGACACTCAAAAGGTATTTTGGGAAGGGCTTCTAGAGGGCCCTTATAACATTTTCAGGAAGCTTACTCGGTAGTCACTATTGGAAACAAGGGGCAGAGCTAGATGAAACTGCTCTTACCTGCATGCAATTATTCAAGTTTGAATCGGAGTTTTGCACTGTCAGTGTTGAGTCACTGTGCACAGGAGAAGTAGTCTGTGCTTCACCTGCAGAATGAAACTGGAATTTCTGGGCTGTGCCACCAAACTGCGCACACATAGCTGCACTTCTTGGAGAAACATCAAGCCTACTCTACACATGGAGCCACAATCTCCAATGTGTTACGAATGTCCAGGGTTTCCAACATATGTCAAGCCTCTCGTCACAACTGTGCATGCTCACTGTCATTGCACAACTATCAGATTTCCCAGGAAAAGGGTTGCTGCATACCTCCAAATCTTAGATAAATACACAATTTCTCTATATTGTGCCAGAGGATTTCTAAGTGAGAAATAATTTGTGTTCATGAGAAAACAGAAGGATGGTAGTCCTACTTGGAATATCTTCTTTTATCTGGAGTGAATGTGGCTTCTCTGACTTAAACCACAGTTTTTATATAATTTGGTGGTTCTTATTTTCATTGTCTGCAAATGAGCAGCGTCTTTGTCTCTGCTCAGGACCTAACAGTTTGCTAGACAGTTGCATTTCTTTACCCTCACCATTTTTGTTGCCACAATTCACAGTCCTATAATGATAGGCAGTTGAGTTCATGAGAACACTCTCAAATTTCTTTTTGCCAAAGTGATCTTCCTGGTCCGTACTGAACGCGTGACTGAGGCTCTCGAGTGCAGAGGTGTGGTTTTGTAGTGAAGTAAACCAAGATAGGGTCTTAATCATGTTCATTTGTCTTGGCGTTTGCTTTGCTGTTTCAACATAGTTTTCCAAGTCCATTGACCTCCAAATAATACAGGCTGCAAGTGTGTCTATGAGACCTCCATACCTTTCAAATATCTGAAATTCCTGGGATATTTAATGTGTTCTGTTATATGAAACAACTTTACCATAAGTGTTGCTGTTTAATGCTATCCTGTTGTTATTCATTGCCTTGCTGACTAATGAATTATTTAGTTGAATTTCATAAATAAAACTAGTGCAATAGTTGCTGCAAGCAGGTCCTGGTCACCTCTGTGTTTCAATAATTTCATTGCCAAATGCTTTCAGGCTCTGCCTCAGAAATTAGTAGAGGCCTATTGTAAGTTTATCCTTAATATTCTCTGTATAATGAAAATATATTTTTCTTCTGTTTCTCCCTTATGTTGAATTTTAATTTTTTTTTTAAATTATTCTTGCATGTTTTTTAGTCAGCACAATACCAGCATGAGTTCTATGGGATTTTTCTCAAATCTTCACATTTTCCTCAAAAGAACTGTTTCCTTTTCTTGTATGACTAGTTCACTTCCTGGAAACAATTCTCTGTTTTTATTTCAGACGTCTGTAAGAACTGATGAAATTTTTTACCAGCTATCCAGAAGATTTTTTGTTTCTTTAAAACATTATATTACTTCCCTCTGTATCTGAGGGATTATTTGTAGATTATGCTAAGTGTATCGTGCTGTGCCTTCGTCCTACATCTTATACTCTGAAACAAAGTGAGACCTGTTTGACAAAATGTAATGTAAGCCTCTAGGTTTACATTCAATTACAAGCTACATTTTCCCATATTTTTTCTCACAGAGAAGTTGGCAGCAGAAATACCAAACCTTCCTTAAGAATATCTTCTGGGAATTGTTTATACAATTCACCTCTCCAGAGCTTGTCCAGACGGTTTTCCTTGCTGTCCTATCATTGTGTCTCACTTCAAAGTTCTTGTAGACACATCATGATTTTCATGGGTCTCACAACTAAATATGGAAAGTTTTCTTACTGTTACTAATGTGACTTTCACCCGCAGGGTGGGGGGGCTGGTGTTTTTGACTGTTTCTGAAAGACCACAGATAAACTTTCTGACATCTAGTGACAATGTGAAATAATTCCTTCTCTGCTTGAGCATAATTTTGCTCTCTCAGTTAAGTGTTCTCCATTTGCTCCATTCCTGCCACAAGGCTGCTCCAAGGGCTGCTGGTGCTGGAGCTTAGAAACCTGTTGCACACATGTTAAGGAATTATCAGACTTTCCAGCTCACACTCTGCTTTCAGTAGTCAGCTCATCAGAAGCAGTCAATCACCAAAAAGCTGGAGCCTTTATTGATTTCAGCTGCTTGGCTTTTCTAAAGGGAAATATACACGGATATAGATATTTATTATAGATTCCTCTTACTTTATCTCCTAAAAGCTTAAGCAATTAATCAATAATGAACACCCTCCTTTATATTTTACAGTCACATTTTAAGTTGAAAAACAGCCTGAATGACAACATGTGTTGATTGCAGACACCCCCAGTAGCAGCTGCAATCCAGCTTCTGTGGGAGATTCTTCTGCAGCCAGCACCAGGACAGGGCACAGTGTGGGAGCAGATGTTTGTGGCCCTGTGTCCTGTACAGGGTTCCTGCCAGAGGAGATCAGCCCTTGTTGTCCCACCAGCTTTGTGAGGAGGAATGAGCGTAGCCAGCAGGAACACCCATTTGGATTCACCACCAGAAAAGGGGTACAGGGAATTACTGATAGCGCTGCTGGGGTGTAGCTGGCCCTCGCTTTGGGTGTTGTTTGTCTAGAGCATACTGAAAGCTGCAGAATTGTGAATCTCCTCTTTGTGGCACAGCCACAAGAAGTGTAGGCTTAGGACTTAAGCCTAAGAACATCAATATTAGGGGATTCTGATGTGCACTTTTATTCTGTCATTACCAATAATTTGCAAAGGCAGGAACAAAATCAATCTCATAAATAACATAATCCGTCTTGGCAGAAAATGCACATAGAGGCATTAACATTTTAAAATACTTCCAGCTTCTGCATGAAAAACTGTGAAGCATCTGTCTCTTAAAAAAAAGGTTTTTAAATAGTTTTCTGAAGGTCAGGTAATATTTTTTACACATTATTACCTCATAATTTAGTGGGATGCAGATTATGGCCTATGAGTATCAAATACTTGATCTTCTCACTTCTTTTGTTGAAATTTTTGTGCATATTGCTCATCATACACTTCTCTAGTGCAAACTTCTTCCTTCTGACCTAAAAGTGATCTCAATTGCTTTTCTCCGAAGAACCCAGCAACATTTATGAAAAAATATTTTCAATTATTATTTTGTTGCCATCTTTTGATTTTATCATTCACAATTGGTTATGGTTGGTGATTACTAAATGCAGATTTCTACTCACTAAGGCTCTACTTTCTACTAAAATGGAATAAAAAAGTTTCATGACTCAAGCCTTAAAAAGCCAGATGTTTTAAAAAAAATCTTTCTACATTTTAAAACAACTGCTTCTTAGATAGATGGAGAGAACACTTTTTAGTTAATTTTGCTATCAAGACAAAGAATTCAACAAAACTGGAATTCTTCCAGCAATACCAGTTGAAATAGGATAAAACCATAAGGGTTAGAAATTGAGTGTAAAAAGTATAGGTCTGATGAATGAACCTGAGAAACCTGAGATATTAACGTGCATCCAACAACTAGCAACATACATTAAAACCCTTCCCCATTTCCTTTTCCCTTCAAATGTAACAGGTGGGCAGTTTATAGGTAGTGGCCTCTCACCGTAATGGTAGGTTAACAATTACTCAGTAATGGTCACTAAAAGGCTTAACATTAAAAATTTGTCTGGTTTTGCACCTTTTTTTTTTTTTCGTACAGGTAATTTGTGTTCACAGAGGTCAAAGAGTGAATTTCAGTGAACTTAATAGCGTTTCTTTCCAAAATTCCAACGAAAAAAATATTACAACATTTTTTGATCACGGCAGGTCAGGTCACAGTCCAGCTGGGTCCATGACCCCCTGTAACCTGTGTCTAAAGTGGCTCGTAGTGGATGTTAAGTGGATGCAAGAGATGAGACAGATCCATAGCCAGGTCATCCACAGGCACTGGAGACAGATCCATAGCCAGGTCATCCACAGGCACTGGCACTTCGCAGCGAAGGAGATCCTTAACTGCAGTTTACACACTGACATCCTGTGCTACAGTTACCAAACAGTATCTGTGAATGTAGCAGCTCCTTGACATGATACATTTCAAGTCCAAAACATTCTACGGTATTGAGTTCTCTAGTGTAACTATGTTACGTGGAAAAGTACATCCCTTTGTTCATTTTAAAGCTGTTGACCAACAGGATTTCACTTGATTCCTCCCAAATCCTTTTGTCACAGAAAATGATGGTTAACCCCCACTGTATTCACAAGTTCAGAGTTCTCTCTCAAATCCCTCCCTAAATTCTCTTATGCAAGACAGTCAGTCCAAAACTATTGAGTTTCTTCATACAGAAGCTATTACAGCTGCTCAGTGTTTGAAATTTACAGCTGTCATCTTTAAACTGGACTATCCTGAATAATTAATTACCATTCCCAAACTAATTTCTACATATCCAAGATTTTTTATGGCCAGTTAATTGAGTAGTGTCCATCTCAGTACCGATACTTTCAGAGACTCCTTTTAACATCCTTCATTGTGAAGACAAGAACTCTGAGGAGAACTTTTTCTTTCATTATATGATACCTCCATTTCTTTCAAATACTTTGGTGAGGGACTTAAACTTAAAAAAAATCCAAAAACATCAGTATACTTACTATAAACACTGGGTGACCCTTGCCCATTGACCTCCAGCAACTCCAGCAACTTTGTGAAACACCACATCAGGTTTTGTTGATTTTTCTCCAACATATCAATCTGAATGTAGTGTTTACTTTCTTGTACTCTTCCGTATAGTACTTTTTTCTCATATGCCCTTTCTGTTTTAGAACAGCACCTGTAAGGCTTCATTTCCCTAGCCTCTATCAACTGCAAAAGCAAACAAGGAGACGATTAATATTTGATTATCATTCAGACGTCTGTAGCTATATCATTAAAACATCTTTTCATTTTTTGTACTCTATGCACAACAAGCCAAAGGAACTTTAATAAAAAATTAATACAACATATTTGCAGAGCTTCAAGGGCAAGTTTAACTGTAGAGAGAGGCTTGAAGGCCTTTCGGAAGTAATTCAAAGCCCATGGAGTACTTTTGCAGCTCCAAAGATTTCCAGTGCATTTAGATGACTTGGTGACTGTGTGCTTGATGCAGAGAAAAATTTGCAGCCAAGGCTCTGCTGTAGAAAAGGCTTCTGACTGGTTATAAAGCTCCCCATAAGGCTGATGCTGTTCTGTAGACTTCCAAGACTTCCTACTGACTTCAGTGAGCACAGAATAAAGCTACACCATCCCACTGCTGCTTTGGGAAGCAAAGCCCATTTCAAGCAGAAGGAATTCTTCCATGAAGAATCCTACGCCATGTTTTGGGAGAACCAAATCTCAAAGTCATTCCCCTGGAAAACTTTCATTGAAAGTAACAGCTTAAAGCAATTCTGCACAACATAGTATGTCTCTAATCCTAATTATTAAAAATGCTGCATCAAGGTAATGAAAGAAAAAGCTGGTATGGCATTTTATTGAACTTTATTTTATTTTTTAAAAATGTAAATGAGCAGTGACAAAAATGTCAGTACTGACATTTTATCTACCCTTACTTCTTTTCTTACGTATTTTACATTTTCCAAATAACTCCTTTTTTGAAAAAAATGCACTTTATGTCTATTTTCCCAACGTTTTGATGCAAAACTTTCATGCATGCACCATAATTTTCACATTAAAAGCCAATTTACAATGCAAAAATTCATGTTAATTTTTATATGCAATTCAAATTTCCAGAACAGTGGCACATACATTAAAAAATGCTGCATTTTGAAAATATAGTCTTATGTAGGCAATAGATTGCTATTGCACCTACAAAAGAATATCATAAAACAGTGAAACATGTCTCACAAGTCACAGCAAAAAACACATTAGCACTCTAAACAGTAGTTTGCTTACATTAAAAATAGCTCTGAGAAGGTTTACTGGGAAACTGAGTGCTTGGATTTTCCATTAGAGTACTGACAGCAAGATGTAGACTTGCTTTCATTTTTGTGCAGCTTCTGTTCTTCTAAGCCACATGGAAATATCCATTTACTTTGAATTTTCTGCAAAAATCTGTCTGAATTTCAACTGAAGACTTAGGGTTGTGTGAAACCAATAAACAAGACTGTGTTGGCTGCATGCCTTTGGGGAAGCGAACATCAGCTCACACTCAGGAATATGGTGCTGGATGTCACCAGGGGTGTTTGGAGCTACAGAAATGCTAAGGGAACGCAGAATTTCCAAGCCTGTACTTCACACCTGGCCCAGTCACTTCTCATTTAACACCTGAGGATGATTCGTACAATGCTCAAGGGTAGAATCTGGCCAGCATTTAACTAGCTGGATGAGAAGGAAGTATTATAAAGGTGCTATTGTCACCTAAAGATGACCTAAAGAAAAGCAAAAATATTCACACTTTGGAGTTCTCTGGTATCTCCGCAATTTAGATAAGATAGTGTGGTGTCAGTTCTGCAGACCAGATGTCACATTGGAAAATTCTCTGTAACCACAAGCTAAAAAAAAAAAAATCTTTTTGTTAATGATTCCTGAAATTTTGGATGGTTGGTAGGCCAAACTCTGAATTTGTTGGTAGCTTCCATGAATGCTTCTTTAAATGCCACAGATCCACTGTACAGTCTGTTTATGTGATAATCCTGTTCCAAAGCATGAGGGGGGACAGAAAAAAAGGGAACTGCTGAAATGTACTCATTATTTCTTAGGGTTAATTTTGTTCTGCTGAGTTGCTCTTGAGCTTTTACTTTTCCAGACCTTTTACTACCCTCATTTACCATGTTCACATTAAGACCCCTCTACACAGCAATGAGAAAGAGCAGGATGATCACAGCCACATTGCAGAGCTACAGTCCATAACTTAAACTGAGATCAAATGTTGGTTACTGGGGTAAATACCTTTTTTCATTTTCAACTAGGGATACTAATATTTATAATTTATAAGCATTCCATGTTTCTGAAATACTGAAAACATTTTAAATTAATTAATCCTGTCTGTCACTCACATTGAGGTCAAACTCGCTTTTATGGGCAGAGGTATTACTCAGGATTAACTCAGCAGAATTCAGCTTCTTCACCATTACATGATAATATAATTTGGCTTTTAGTAATTACAAATATTTTAAAGAGGTTAAAACATCGAGTGAAATGTTGTCCTGATCTGCAAAGCTATTGCTGTGGTCTACAGGATTCCCCAGTTTAGGCAATTGCGGGATCTGCTCATTTTGAGGTTACACTTGTGTAAGGGGTAAAGTTTATGCCTGAGACAAATTCACTGAACACAGGTTTTTGCCAACACCACAGGCCCTTGCCACATCTGCACTACAAGTGCAAAAATTCAGAGCAGGGCAAGATGCTACTAAATCTCCACCTGGTTGCACCAGTGCAAATACAGGCCAAAGGGAGGGTTTCTCTTACTGCTAAGGAACAGTGGTAGGCTGGCACACAGAAAGGACAGTGAGCCTACACACCTCTAACTAGGTCCAGTACTCACCCTTCCAGTATTACTGCATTTTATCATATTGGCTATATATTTAAATAATTGTAGATTTAAAAAATGAAACAGTCTCTCTTTAAATGAATAGCAGATGGTTAATTCCTACTCAGGGCCACAAGAGGAAAACCAAGAAATAACTAGGTTATTTTATAGCATGGGAGATTTAGCACAGACATCAGGAATATGCTTTCCAACCTAAAGGATTGTTAAACACCGAAACAGGTTAGCTTGGAAGGCCATAGACTAGAAAGGCTTTAGGAAATGGGAAGTTCTAAGAGCAGTTACGCATACCTGTATTGAGGATAGTCTAGGATACAGCTGATCAGCTCAGTGCAAGGGATGGACCACCAGTCTCCTGAATTCCCATACAGTTTCTCAGTACTATGATTCCATAGGGGTACGGCTGCCCTTAGTCTGGTACAATACAAACAATCCTAAAAGCAAATGATCAACCTGAAACAACTGTACAACCAACTAAATTAAAGAGAAAGGAAATGTCCTCACAGTTTTCTTACTACACTTTATCTCAAAGTTATGTATTATATTGGGTCAGACAAGAAAACAAACACCATATTCTGATGCAATCCAGTCCAGTCTGTTTTGCCCACATCACTGTTTCTTTTTCCCTATCTTGATTACAGATCAGAGTAGTCCAGGCTTAAAATTGTAGTTGTCAGAACAAGAGGTCACTTGAGTCATTGCAATTTCCAGAAATGTGGCTCATGCCCTCAAAATTTTCTCTGGCAATGTTTTATCATAAATAAAACATATTCCACATCACCCTGTCTTTGCAAAACTTTAGAACAGTTGACAAAGTGGGATAGAATGGCTGAAGGGTTTCTGCTTGGGTTTTTTTGACTGCATAAACATTAGAACAATACATTCCTGGTTTGGCCACTTTTATGGCTGACTGCCTCTACTTCTGGTAAAGAAACAGTTTAAATGAACCAAACTGTAAACTGATGCCCTATTGCAGTCATGGTGTCTGCATCACCCCATTAGAGAGGGCAAATCATTTTGAGTGGCCAGATCTCAGTCCTGGAACCAAACTCTTCACTGCTGTAACTCCTTTGATCTGTGTAAACCTGACTTTTGCTTTCTTTAGTTTTTGCAAATTGCAGCTTGAGTTTTCACATGTATTTTTTTATGGTAGAAATTACATTTGTCTGTAAAAATACAAACCCTGATCTGAATGCAGTGTTGGTCACCTAATACTGTAAAATTAGAAACTGAAAGCTGAAATGACACATTCAAAAATATATAGTCATTCTAATTAATATTAGAGGAAACAAAACAAAAAAATTGTGAAATAGAATTATCTATTTCCCCCCTTAAATCCCAAGTTTATTCCCACAGTAAGATTACTAGCTAGTCTGGCTAGTGTCTAGAAAGCTAATTTTCAAATGTGCACCAATACTTTGCCCATAAGTATAATCTGTAAAGATGCACGTGGAATACAAATGTTAAAACATTACATCAAAATCTGGTCCAAACCAAAACCAAATTATGTTCCAATCATCTTGTACCAGTAAATCCCCAGCACAGGTCAAAAGGCCAACCAGCACCCAACAGAATAAAAGACTCTAGCTAAGCACTGAGAAAAAGCTTTACTGTATCAACCACACTGAAGCAGGAATAAAAAATACAAGCATAAAAACCAGTAGAAAGTAAGCTACATTTATTCTCTAAATAGCAGGGAAAAAAGTCCATAGTATTTGTGGTTCTCAAACGCTTCAGAAGATTGCAGAGTATTTAGTGGAAATCTTTCAAAATTGCCAGCTAAACTAATGGACATCTTGTTTGTACATGTTACATTACCAAAATTGGGCATTACTATATTTAAATGAGGTTTTGTGGAAGTTTTTCAGGTCTTACCAGTTTCAAACTAAACCAAGCAGTGGTTCATTGAAATTGAAACATTTTCCAGTCAGTCTGGCCTAAAGACAAGCCTTAAGTGACTTTAATTCTGGAATTGTTTCAATGAAAAAAAGGAAAGTTTAAAGATGCTATGCTACTTATGTTAATTTGTTTTTGCTGCACAGAATTTTTTCCCAGCTTTTATATTTATTAGTTATATTTCCAAGATTTTAATATCTGCCTCTAATTCTTTTTTCATTTATTTTGTATTCTAGATGAGTAATGAGAGGTGTAATCCAGGTGGGAAAGGCTCGATTACAGTGTTTAGAAAGTACACTATAAAATGTAACTCTTAGTAGCATCAACTATATCTTCATGGGGTAACAGCAGCTGATATATGAATCTAGCATCTGGGACAGCCTGACACCAATAAGCCTGTTAATTTACAACAAGCTCTTCTTCTCTGATTTAAAATAAATTTATATCTATATCTATAGATAGATACAAAAAACCAACCAACCAAAAAAAAACCAAAAAAAACCAAAAAAAAACCACCTTACTGTGGTACACAGGTTTCCCAACATACCTACTTCTCACTGTTCAAAGATAGCCCATTTTAAGCAAAAATGATACATGCCTTACATGAACATAGCTGTCCTAAAATCTGCAGCTTTATCTTTCAGGTCCAGCAGCGATTCCTGGGTTTTCCTGCTTCTGCAACCTTTATACATCCATGTAGGCCAATCCCAACAAACCTGTGAGAAAAAAAACACAGGTTTCCCCACTTCATGAACACAATTAATCCTCACGGACTATTAAGCCTGATCTAGTTCTCTAGCAGGACCAGCTCATGGCTGTAATTATTTTGCTCTTTGAGTTCATTATTTTCACATTCCTTGCTTTGTACTACTTTGTATTTGTAGTTACAAAGCCCTCAGGGCAGTGGGGTGGGGGGCAGACAGACCACTCTTGACCATCTTCCTCCACTCACTAAATAGTTGCACAAGTTTGGGTTCTTAGGTAACTCTCTCAAAGACTTGGATGTTTTCATCAGTCTTGTTTCGAAATTCTGTGGCCCCCATTGGAGACCAAGCCTTCCACCTCACACTCATCCTCTTCAGTCACGGGGATGACTCTTACTTCACTGTTTGAAGGAGTCACACAGTTACTTCAAATTTTGTGCATCCAGGAGTCCTAAGTGAATTAATGGCATTTCACCTGAAAGGACCAGTCTGCCCTGATCAAACTGGTTGCCCAGGAACAACAGCATGTTTCAAAACGCTCAGCTTCTCCTGGTAGTGACAGTTCCTACAGAAGAAAGGATGGTGAGAGGGCACTCATTACAGTAGGGCAGCAGCCCTGAGCAAATTAAAAGCTGGTAGACACAAGCTACTTTTAGGGTGTTTGCAGTTCCCTGAAACAGATGTACTTGCACTGGCCATTTGAAAGTGAAAATTGTACTGTGCACGCCTGGTGAGCCCATCAGATGTGCTGGAGAAGTGGTGGCTTTACAGACTGGCATGGCAGAAAACAAAGCACTGAGAGGAGGTTACAAATTACTGCTCTGTGCTTTCCACACTTTGGGGGAGGTAACATCTTGGAGACCTCATCTTCAGATAAAAAGACATAAGATAAAAGGCTGAAATAAATTACTCATTATTATTAGCTTCTTAGTCATGGGAGAACTACAGAAAGCACCTACAACTGTTTAATTTGCATGTTGTGCATTCATCCAGTGTCCTCAGTGAGTTTCTCAGTGGAAGGAACAGAGCCTGATCAGCGAGCTGGAAATGTAGCTTTGCAGGATGCTGCCTGCCCTCCTTGGTGACTCTGATGATTACTTCATTAGGTTGTTCTAGGGAGCAAATTTTCTACCTCCACCTAGATTTTAAGCAAGATTGCTCTTTTTCTAACTTTCCATGCATTCACCAACTTCAAACCTTTCCAAAAATGACAAAAAGCAGAGCAGCAGTAGGCTGTATTACTTTCAACTGACTTCACTGCCTTTAGTTCAGGCAATCTGAGTTGTTCTGATATTTAAAATGACCTATGAAGCTGACCTTTACATTCAGAACAAAAAAATATTATTTCAGGATTTTGAGAAAAAGAGACTAATATTGATACAGGTTATGTACCAGTAATTAGAATGTAGAATAAAAAATAAGATTGTGGTAATAAAAAAAAAAAGTGAGGGTTTTTACAGTAAAATATCAAGGTGTCCTTAAGGTACCTAAACAACTGTAACCTCACTTCAGAGAGAAGTCACACAACAGTCAGACAATTAGAATTAAGGTATTTGGTGCACTTAGCTTTTAAGTAATTAAAACTGGTTTTTAAAGATGCATTTACATTTTTATGTATTTTTTTTCCCAGCCTGAGAATACCACACAAGGCTATTATTCATGGAGTTCTTAAAACAAAACTGTACAAACATTCACTCTGCACAATATGGGACATACAACTCATTAGCTAACCTCATTAGGCTCTCAGTCCACAAAGCAGTATAGAGTATCTAATTTGAGGTCTTAAAGCAATTTAGAGCATGAAAAACTAAGCAAGCTTCTTGTTCCCATAACCAAGAGCCACAGTCCCACTGTTTGAGTGCCCAGCACCACCCTGCACATTTCCCTACCCACAGTCCCCAGTAGGAATGTGTGAACACGTAAAACCTACTGCAACAGCAAGGCACCGCTGTTTTGTGTGGCTACTCTCTTCCTACTGGGCAAGGAGCAGGTAAGAAATTGGCAAGTAGTGACCACAGAATCAATCCTAGCATGGTCTTCATTGGAAGGGATCTTAAAGATCATCTAGTCCAACCCTCTGCCATGGCCAGGCACATCTTTTCCTGCCGTGGGCAGGGAGGTTGCACAAAGTCCCATCCAAACCTGAACACTTCCAGGGATGGGGTATCTGCAACTTCACCTGGCCAACCTGCTCCTGTGTTTCACCCATCCCTCATCATAAAACATTTCTTCCTTATAACCAATCTAATCTACTCCTTCACAGTTTAAAACTACTGGCCTTTCTCCTACCACCACAGGCCTCAGTAAAAAGTCATTCTCTGTCTTTCATGTAAGCTGCCTTTAAGTAAAGAAAGGCCACAATAAGGTCTTCCTAGAGTCCTCTCTTCTCCAGGCTGGGCAACTCCAACTCTCCCAGCCTGTCCTCATCAGAGAGGTGCTCCAGCCCTCTGATCATTTTTGTGACGCTCTTCTGACACTGCTCCAACAGGTCTGTTTCTTTCCTGTGCAGAAGACTCCAGACCTGGATGCAGCACTGCAGGTGGGGTCTCACGAGAACAAAGTAAGAGGGGCAGAACCCCCTCCATCTCCCTGCTGCCCACACTGCTTTGGATGCAGCTCAGGACACAACTGGCTTTCTGGGCAGAGAGTGCACATTGCCAGGTCATGTCCAGCTCTCATCCACCAGCATCCCCAAGTCCTTCTCATCAGGGCTGCTCTCAATTCCTTCATCTACCAGCCTGTACTGATACTGGGGATTGTCCCAATCCAGGTGGAGGATCTTGCTCTTGGCCTTGTTGAACCTCATGAGTTCATCTTGGTCTCCTGAAGTCTTCTGAAGGATGTTGCCAAGTACAGACTGTTTCTACAGCAATTTAACTGTCCCCACCAGTCTGCTGTCCTGGACAGCTGCTTCCTGCCCTAGGGCCAAAGCTAAAAGCAACGTGTGAGCGACAACTGATAACTAACATTAGATAGCTTCTGTGCCTGTGAAAAGCAAACCACTCATTTACATGCTTTCAAAAAGATGCTTGTGGAAAATAAAGTATAAAATGGAAATTAGAAGGCCTAGGTGAGAATTTGACAAGCAAATAGTCATTGATGTAAGAAAAATTAAAGGGACCTTTATTACAATATCAAAGATGCAAATTATGGATCAATGGCACTCCCAAGAAAATAAAAACAACAATTACAAAGAAAAAAGCCTCTGTATGCCTTTTCAAACACGAGTCTCAGAAAAACACAAGGAAGTATAATAAGGATGATAAGAAGTAGGGCATAGATTTCACATGAAAGGATATTAAATACACTCCTCACCTTGAAATAAGGAAAATGTGATAAATGTATATAAAATCCTGAGTGGAGAATGATTATGCACTATTTTTTGTAACTTAAAAACTGAAATTATCTGGCAGGAGAATTAAATAGACAG
Source organism: Melanocharis versteri (assembly GCA_013397845.1). Classification (NCBI taxonomy): domain Eukaryota; kingdom Metazoa; phylum Chordata; class Aves; order Passeriformes; family Melanocharitidae; genus Melanocharis; species Melanocharis versteri. The sequence continues at coordinate 983,321 of VZTG01007065.1, forward strand.
AGGTACTTTTTCCCATTTATTAAATCATTAAACTAATTATAATAGGATTTTTTGGATGCCAAAAAAATAAATTAGTATATTCCAGATTGTCTTGATTCCTTAATTTTATAATCTGGAAGAGTTGCAAGAGAAGGAAAAAAACCTTTTATGTTTTCATATACGCTTTATCTTAGCATCTATTACTGGCTACTGTCAGAGGCAAGATGTTATTTAGATGGACCTTTGATCCGACTGGCTTAGTTAGTCTGAAGTTTTATGCAAAATAAATAATCACCCATGTTTAGCTTTTTTTTTTCCCAGCACAGAACATTGATTACAATAATATTTTTCTTGCAATAAAAATACAAAAACAGCAGAAGGATTACAGAGGAAATAACATAGATGTTATAAACCGATAAATTTAAAATAAAACACAGGCAGGATACATCTAATGCTGTAAGAATGAGAAAGTTCATAGGCTAACATACAAACCTTTTATTTAAATCATCTAAATATCTAATAGTACTTTTAGTACATATTAGCTTTAGTACTATTAGTACATATCCACAAAAATATGGCTAAAAGAGATTTCTAGGAATTATAAGGTAAGAATTTTTATCACTTGGTTAAGTGGTTGACACAGTCTCTCACGACAGACTTATGAAAGGCCTAACCACAACCATGATAGGTCAAACACCTCTGCCCATGCAAAGGAAAACTACACTCCCGAGTGTCGTGACAAAATGGAAAAACAAATGCATATACATTACTTCTGGATTTTCAAGAAGGTTTTTCAAAGGCCCTCCTCAGAAGACATCCAGGAAAAGCTACGAGAATGATCCAGAGCACAGAAAGCAGCTTCTCCGAAAAAATATTTAAAAGATTAATTGTGATTGACTTAGGAAAGAGCACAGAAGACTAAGAAGTGCAATAGGAAAGGTGGAACAGGAGTTTGAAATGAATTCAAAGCAATTAAACAATGGCAGTTTCTTAAATAATTCTCTTACTTCTCTCTTACTTCTCATGTACCCTGTAATTAGACTGTTGATAAAAAAGATCATTGAGCCTAAAACTTTAAAAAGAATTAAATATTTCTATGGATTTTGAGAATATGTATAGCTCTAATTAATCTGAATACCCTGGAATATTAAATGCCAGACTTTGAGGATAAATCAGTCTCTGACTATCAGAGATCAGAATGAAACCTAACATCCAAGACAGGTGCACATTATCATAATTTGACAACCACAGCGCTACTTGCACCTTTCTCAGAAGCATTTGGAACTGACCATTTCTGAAGGCACAAAACTGCATCCATATGCAATTTTAAGCAAATTTTTGGTTTCTGTACTCCTGCTGTGACGAGAACAATTAATAGTGATGTAGGAAGAGGTAGAATCAAGCCCAGTTGCAGCATTCCTCAGTTTTGGAATGATGTCATTCACAGTGGAATGAGGAGCCAATGGCCCAAAATGAGAGAAGGAGGAAGAGGAAAGCGAAAGGTGCCTTTTGGTTAGAGCCCAGGGCAGACTGAGCTGTAAACAAGTCAGATATGATGATCGCAATGCTTGTGTTTGCTGGCTGGGGTTAAAAGAGAGGAGCCTGCAGAGGAAAAGATGGAAGAGGAGGCTGGCCAGTATGTGCTCGTGGGGAACTTGGCACAGCTCTCTATGGCAGCCTGTCGCGTAGGGAATGGAGGGAGGCTGCAGACCTTAGAAAAAAAGAAATGACTAGGCAAGAAGACTGCTGCTTGTAGGACATCAGGGTCAATGGGCATTGAACATGAGGGCTACAGGAAGGAGCTGTAATGGATAAAAGTGCTGCACCCAGGTCTAAGAGCAGTGTTTTTCCACATGGAGCCTTCATACAAATGATAAACAAGTAAATCCCCTTGTAGATACTGTTTGTAAGTATTGACAAAGGTGGTAAGAAATGTCTTGGGGTACCGCAGAACTGTCTCCTGATGCCAGTAATGGAATAGTCAGGATCTGCTTTCCACCACGTCTTGGCCTGACTTTAGGAGACAATAAAAGCTGAGTCTTAGCTTCCAACATGGTCAAGAAAGGACAATTCCTTTCTGCCTGTATCCCTGCTGTTTGCGGTTCTTCAGAAGCAAGGAAAGATGTACATGTCTCCCGGACTGGGCTGGTGGAGTGAGGTTAACCGGCAATACAAACAGATAAATGCTGATAAATGTGCAACAGTGCTGATCGGAAGGAATTCCTTCAAATACTCATAAGGATAATAGATTCCATCTTTACTGTAGCCACTCAAGAAAAAGGCCTAGGCATCATAGGAGACAGCTGACTGGAGATAACTGTTCATTGCATGCTTATATTCAAATGAACTAACAAAACACAGGACCTACAGAAGACTACCACATAATACACTGATGATTCACTATTTAATAAATAGTGTCTCCCCATGTCCAACAAAATATAGGAAAATAAAAAGAAAAGATTCAAATGTGAATGAAAAAAACACTGGGGACTTATAAAAGCACCTAAAAATTTTGACTCTTCCACTTAAAAGTGAGAAAATACGAAAGTAAAAAGAAAGAGATGTGTAACATAATATGTGTTGTAAAGAAGACACAACAAATATACATAACTACAATCTTTATAATTGGAAGAGTCATTAGATTAGATATTAGAGAAGAGTCAGTTAAATCTGATATTAAGAAAAATTTATTCACTAAAAGGGTGGTCAGGCATTGGAATAAGCTGCCCAGGAAAGGAGTGGAATCACCATCCCTGGAAGTGTCCAAAAAATTATGTGGATGTGGGACTTGAGGATATGGTTTAGTAGTGAACACAGTAGTGCTGGATTCATGGTTGGACTCAATGATTTTAGAGGTCTTTTTCAACCTTAATGATTCTATGACTCTGGGATTCTAAACAAATGGAAACGTAATAGATTGCTAAGAGCAATTTTTTTTATATATAGACAATACATCTCGTTACCCAGACCCACTAATGACAATATATTAGCTTCTAAAATGTATCATCCTGCATCATAATGAAAACAGAAAACTGTTAGGAAAATCAACACTAGTTAGAAGGGTTTTTTGAAAAAGATTTAAAAAAATGCAGAAAAAGGATTGCCATTGTCATACTGTGCTAGTGTAATCACCTAACACTGCAATAATATTCTACTTAAAAATAGTTAAACTTCCTGAGAAAAAATCAATTACTCTTAGTAATAATTTTTATGATTGAGAAATCCAGTGACTGCTTTCTTCTACAAATACATGTACTGTCTTCCAAAATGAGAATTTAATGCTTTCATTTGTAGCTGTACACACTGAACGTAATTACACTCAGTTTATTGTTGTAGCACTGAATGCAGAACTTAGCTGCCTATTTCCCCTTTGTTTTTGTACTTATAACATTGTAAAAATAACACATGCATCTCAGGAATTGATTCTGTGACATTTACCATGTCCCACTGAGCTGGGAAGCAAGCCTGCAAAATCATACTCATGAGAATACACTCCCCAAGTCAGGTCAGCAAATAAAAGCTCCTCACATGAGTAAGGCTATAAGAATAGACTACAGGAGGTCAAGGTCAGTGGTGAGTTTTGGCTGAGTCAGGGTTGGAGGATAAGGGCCTTATGAATCCTATAAATAGTTCATTGTTAAAAGTGGTCAGACCTAATTCTGGAAGTATTTTGGAAGAAGAAACCACTGCGTGACTGATGACGTACACCTACCCAAGCCTCTCTGCTTATTAATGTGACATTTGTTTGGAACCAACATATAATAAATAAAAGATACTTTTAGGATGTGCCAGGGAAATGTATTCAGATTTTCAGAGAATAATTTGAGTATATTAAAAGTGTTGCACAGTATCAAAGGAATGGTTGTTAGAGTATACAAATAAGGTATCAAAAACTAGTGGTTTCTATTGATCCTGATGAAAACAGAAAAGCAGGCCAAGGAGGCTAAAAGTAGGATTTACTCACCTGACTTCAATCAGATCAAAGCTCATACGTAGACTCCTTTTACTGTAAGTCAAGGGAAGCAGGTGTCTCTACTACCATTAACCCCATCCTAAGGCTGTAGTTTGGCAGAAACTTACACTGTGGTTTATTCCCAGTTCTACAGAGTAACTTCATTTTTGTTGACATAAGGGTTCAGTAACCTTGATAGCTGACACAACTGAAACCATCCTCTCCCACCTCCTTCTTCCTCCCCTCAAGGTTACTTTTCACTTGGATCAGTTCTCTGGTCTGGAAACTATGCCAGCAGTGGCCGGGCAACAGATCAGAGAAATGCTGGGCAAAAATGACTGCTTCTTTCAGCTTGAAAGTCAGAGGAAGACATTTGGCAAAGGGTCTGAATGGGCCATGTGGGTCTAACACTTCACTGCCACCAGTACAGGGAGGTCTTCTATTCTGTTGCCCTCCCTGCTGCCAGAGGCACACGACCGCCACTTCCCTTTGCAATGGCTGTGGACTTGTAAAAGCCTTCTGTGACCGGAGATAACTTCATAACCTGGTAGAAAAATATACCATTAAAAAAAAGTAAATAGATTTTAGTGCGTTAGCCAGTACAGTTGGATCACAGAGGTGTTAGATGGACAGGAGAGCTGGCAAATTAAGAAAGAGGCTGAGTGACCTGGGTATGAGGAAGGGAGAAAACAGGAAGGGAATGAAGTCTGGGTCCATCCTTTCAACAGTCATGAGCTGTTAGATCAGCTACTCATCAAACTGCACTCTCAGGGCCCCCTTCTGTATTACACTGGATGTGATCTAATCGGAGGCAGACACAGGAAGGGACAGTCCCACTTTCCTCCAGGCCTTCAGCTGCACATTCCCAATATGCATGACAGTAGAAGTAAGGGGACAGGAGAACCAGCATCCGCACTCAGGTAAAATGCACCTTAAATTAAACGCTAAAAGCAGGTGGTATCAGTTACTCTCTGGAGTTCTTATACTTCCTCATTAACTAGAAGGAGCCTAGACATAAAACCTACATTAGAACCCTATTTTCAAAGCGCCTGAAGCTCAGTGAGACAAAATTCAGACTGATGTGTTCATCCTGTGCTGTCCCTGTCTATAGTCTCCATCCTACAGTGCTGCAACCTTACATCTTGAAGGAATGCATTTGTGCTAAATATTTCTTTCATTTTACAATAAAAATGATAATGGAAAGACATCTAAACAGTGAGAGAAATTGGAATTGATCTGCTGATATATGCATTGTTATACAAATTCCCAAGAAAGTTGCAACTCTGTGGCAATGTATTGACACTGTCTTCTTGCAATTCAAAATGAAGTCAAAACTGGAAGATCACAAAGGAAAAAAGGGCAAGTTTCTAAACCCTAGCGATGAATCCCAATCAGGCTGGAGCTGGAAGGATAAACATAGAGCCAAGAGCTCCTCCAACAGCTGTTGAGACAGTGTGTGCTCACAGCGCTTTCATCAGCGCTAGCAGGGGTTAGTCTCTGGAAAGAACAAAGGAGCCTCAGAGCCTGGGCCATGGAGGGAGAAGCAGCGGAAACAAAAACGCCACTTGGATGGCAGTCAGAGACTTCCCTAAGTCCCGTTCTCTTCCCCTCTCTCACTCTGAGGAATACCTTAACTGTTTCAGGAGCCTCGTTCACTCATGTTACTGGCTTGAGCATGTTACTGACTTCAAAGAAGCTGTTTAAAAGAAGGTGCTGTTCAACATAAGCATGAATAGCAAGATGATTTTTTTCATCAATAGTTGAAAGACTATTTCCTATGATGAATTATTAAACAAAGCATACAAAAGCACCTCCATGGAGCACTGGCTTCCATAATGGATGCTGACTGATTTCAGTGAAATAACTCCGATCCATGTTGATATTCAGTGATTAAAGAGACTAAAAAAAGGTATTCTCACACACTGAAATAAAGCTATTTTATTATACCAACTCCGAACCGCACACTTTACTACTAAAATATTGATTTCAAATTGCATCTTATTTGTGTTGCCAAGAGAATTTAGTAAACATATTAAGCACCAACTAGAGGAAGAAAATTTATGTATATTTTTTGTGTTTGACTGAATGAAAACATTCTCCAAGGAAACAACTGTCTAGACATGATGACAATAAACCCTCTATTACTGCAATGGCGGGAAAAGAGGTTGCCCTCTGTAAGCAGTACTTCCCAAAAAAGTCATGAACTGTTTGCCAGGCCGTCATGTGCTTAAATAATTATTTCAGATATTCGTTCTTCATAAGAAGTCTTATGTATAATTTCCCAATGTGGAACACATTGATGGTTTATGGATCTGTATGTTTTCGTCCATGAACAAAGCTTTGTTCTGTCAAGAGATGAAAGGTGCCTTACACCCATCACTGCTGTGTCAGGGGGCAATGCTTCATTAGCCCCACACTTGTGTCACGGTTTAATTTTGTAATTCTTGCCATATGAACTGTGTGAAAAGGGATTATAGGCACACAGGAAGTTAGCAGAAAAGTTGTTATTAGCAGTAAAATAATGCTGACAACGGTTACAATGCAATCAGTAGGGCCGTTACTGCTCTCTAACGATTTCCCTGTGGTCAAGACTCAATCCAGACAAAAATTCGAGGGAGATCCTCCTGTTACTAAGGCAGGAACAGATTTCTGATTTAAAAAAAATAGAAAAATTTAATTTTTCATTTTCTAATGGGAGCTTTAGTTTCACATCCCACTCCTCGAAGTTGCTCCATCAGGATCAGCTCCTGTGCCTGCACAGCTTCAGACTGGAACTAAAAACCAAAACTAACTGAGTCAGATAACCAGAAAAGGAAACGGAGTATAAATTCAGAGCAAAATTCACAATTTGGTTTCATGATGCAATCAAAAATGACATATGGGTTATAACATTAACTTCACCTGACAGAGATAAGAAATTCAGTTGTTTAAACCAAGAGCTTCTTTCTCTGTCCAGAAAAGTTGGGAGATGTCATCAAGAATACATCAGGCTCTGCCTTAACTCAAGGAGTGCTGAAGAAAGCCTAAGCATTTTTTTAGATGCTTACAGCTTTTGCATCAACTGTTTAATTTTATGTATCAGGTTTAAGGTGGCCTGATACACTATACTGAGTTATTACTTGAAGAACTCCGAATGAGTCAGCTTTGTGGTTTCTGAGGAATGTGTTGTGCTTCTAGGAATTCAACCCGTCACTCTGGGCCTGTCGATATGGCCACTGATGCACACAGCCAGACTGATAGCTCAAGGAATATGGAGTTTTACATAATAAGCTCTAAATCTGTGAGTTAGTTTTCACAGTTGTGAAAGAATTAGGTATTAATTAGGTAGAAGTGAGAAAAAACCAAAAAACAACTGATAAAAAGGGAAACAGGAAGAGAAAGAAGAAACACCATTTCACTTCAAAGCCTTAGGTGCTACTCAGGTGACAGTAACTGCAGCAAACACTTAGTGGTATCTCCAGTAAAAAGAGCAGCAATGGATTAAGCTTTCTTCATGGTATTACAAATTCTTATGCAAGACCATTCACTTATTCCTTAAAAGTAGGACTGTAAAGACCCACATCTGTGATAGTTTTTATTCAAAGATTGGCTATCTTGTATGCTTTGATAAGCAGGCACCTTGTTGAAGGCAAAGTTTAATGCTGACATCAACTGTCAGTGTTTTATGATGTTTCCTGTGATAATGTAAAATTAATCAATTTAAATTAACCAATTTTGAGAAAGTACAGATAATTACACCATGGAATCATAATGACCTTCCCAGGGTTATCAGCAGTTTTGGACCTTTAGGAGTCACAAGGAAACCTTTACATTTAAACCGAAGAAATTTGCAGACGTAGTAACCATCTTTTTATTGGGTAACTCACTGGAAACTAGATTTCAAATCAACTACTGGACTACAGGGAAAATTAGGAATTCTTACAGCAATTCTGGGAAGATTGACTTCAGTTCTACATTGGTTATAAACCTTTGTCTTGTCTTTCCAGATTCCCTCGTCCTCATTCCCTTCTGTTCTGGCTCCTTGCTCCCATCTATTCCTTCAGTCCCTGCTGGTATGCTGGTCTTTCCCAGATCTATGCGATTGTTCCTGACATGTTTCTGTATCTCTGCACCCTGATAGTAATCATGAATCACCTCATCACTTTCTGTTTCTCAGATCTGTTCACCTGTCAAGCTACCACTTCCTTTTTCTCACTGAAAAGATGTGGAAACTTCGGAGAGAATTTCTCTTGCCTCGGTTTCAGGGACTAACATCAGAGAAGCTTCCAAGTTCCCAGGATGATGCACGAGAGATGAGGTGCCACTCTATGCCTTGAGTGAGGAGTGCCTAGGAGTGCCGGGGAGTCTTGAGAACCTTCCACAAAACAATGTAAAAACATTTGGCTCACAAAAATAATGAAGAGTCCTTTTGAGTGAAAGCACAATCGGAGAGAAACTTCGTTAATTACTTTCTCAATGAGAAGTTTTTCCTACTGCACACCTGACTGTGAAGTCTTGCACAAACTCCTCCAGCAACCTGTACAAATCTTTCCAGGTCTTTCCCAAACAACAGCTGTAGGATGGCTCCTATGCACAGATGACAAGTGAATGGAACTCCTCCACACCCACTTATCTGCACAGCTACTCACCAGCTCACATAATGGCAGATCCAGCAGTCTCCTGGGTACACTACATGTTAACCACATACAGCTCCTATTGTCCCAAAGGCCTGTGTAAGATTCTCTAAGAGAACAGCACTGTCATATGGTTCTCGGTTTCTGCAAATATTAGAGAATAGTTCACCCATCAGTTTTGTTGGCTCTCTTTCAGGAACTGTAACAAGTGGCATGGTTGATATTGAAACAAAAGAACAGAGACAGTTGTTTTATTTGGGGTTTTTTCTTGTCGTGAAGTACCATCATACTAGTCAAACATACCTAATTTTCTTCCTTTTCCTTCGGCATTTGGAGTCCTTTGTTATAGGCAGACTCTTTATTACCCACCTCCACATTTCCTTCCATTTTGCTTTACAGCAGAAGCAAAACTTCTGTCAGTTGACCTCATCTGGCCTTAAATGAACTCTAGATCTGGGTACAGGAGACTTTCTCCATGTGAAAATCTCCCCTTTTGCACATACTTACAGAATCAGTCATTTCATTGTCTTTGTTTCCCTCCTTTGCTTGCCTCTCCAGCTGTGTCATTCCCAAATACTCATACTCATGAATTAGTCCCATCTTTTCTCTCAAAAAATGCATCCATTTGGATCCTCTTGTCTGTTTTCTACTTTTGTGTCCGAATTAAATACCCCAGTCACATTTTCAAGCTTTATTTCACAACAGTGAAAATATAAGCTGAAATTCTTGCACAATCACTTGATCCAAGGAGCAATAAGAAAAATGCTGACTACAAGACTTGTGGTAAAATTTTAAAAGTTGGCAATGTGGAGATTGAGAAGAAGAACATGTTTGCTTTGCATTTTGATTATCAACTTGCCTTTTATCCACACTTTGCAGATATACCTGATTCTGATCTGACCTTTTTATAGCTCCAGATCTTAGCAGTGATGGGGAAAACCTTCGTACAGGATTAGCCCTTAGAACAGGCTCAAGCTGTTCTGGATTTGGGTACTTTGAGCTTGTTGTGTGCCCTCAGAGCCTCTCTCCACTTTTATGCCACCTTTAGCTGGCTGATATCAGCCAGCACATTTCAGAAGGGAAATGGTAATTAGGCAGGCTATAGGTAGCCATGGAGTAGCACCTCATCAGCACTATAAATATTTTCAACAGCTAAAATAACCCCAAGCAAACAAACCACAACCCCCCTAAGATTACATGAAGTTTTACCTCCTCTGCAGATAAAAAGCACGAACAGGCCAGGCCTAGTCTGAGAGGACACCCCAAGTTTTGCCAGCAGTTTACAGACAGAGACTCCATCTATTCAACGAGCAATTTCAGAGTGCACAATCTCAGAAAACAGGAATGCTACTTGAAGTTCTGGAAAACATCTAATGCTTCCTGGGGGAACATGAGCAGGGCAATTCATCACGGCATTCCTGGTCCGTTTCCTGGTCCGTCAGGAGAAAATGACTGAAGCTCAACTCCAGGCCTCACTGACAGGCTGCTGTCCGAGGCACCTGGAGTCACTCCATGGTGAAGCTTCCAGAAGGATTGCCCCTTCTTCTCTCTGGTGACCAGTGACAGGAGAAAATGGCCTGGAGCTGTGTCAGGGGAAGTGTAGGTTGGATATGAGAAAAAGGTTCTTCACCCAGAGGATGGATGGACACCAGAGCAGGCTCCTCAGGGAAGCGGTCAGCACTGAGAAGCGTTTGGATAATGCTCTCAGGCACAAGGTGTGATTCTTGAGGCTGACCTGCTCAGGGCCAGGAGCTGGACTTTGATGATGTTGGTGTGTCCCTTCCAACT